>CAUYRH010034042.1:0-16369 GCA_963574655.1 Perodicticus potto | reverse complement strand
ATTAAGGCCTGAGTAGAGAATCCAAGAAGTCACAGTCCCTAAGACCTCAGTGCTAAAAAGTAATTAATATCAGCACCTGCAGAAACAAGCTGATATTGAGACCCCAAATTAAGATATATTGGAGTCTCAAAAGGGGGGAATGAGAGAGGATACCCGAGAAGGGTGAGGTCTGGGAGAACAGGTCTTGTCAAGGAGAGCACGAGGATACACTTGCAGAGTCCTCTCCATGGTGACTCAGCCCTTAGGAATTTGTAAACCTAACTTCCTGGAACTTGGAAATTTCCAAGTTCTGTGAAATCCTGTAGTTCTGTGGGGGCTGGACTAGCATCTCCCGCTTGATTCAAACTGGCCAATGAGAAGGGTACCTGTGGGGTGGAACTTTTTGATTGTCGATAAAAAGGGAAAGACCAAGCCAGTTGGGGAGCACGGCCATTTGGAATTCTTCTATGCCGTAAGCTCCCAGCTGGTAAATAAAGCCCTTCCTCTTATAAACGTGGTGTTTGGGTGCTCTTTCTTTCTGTTGGGCCTTGTCTTTCTGCAACAACCCCAAAGCTATGTGGGCTCATTTCTCCACAGAGATCTGAAGGAGACATGTGAAAGAATCACAAACTATCCAAGAGGAAAACTTGGTCCCTTTGGAGCAGGAGGCTTATACATTTGTTCAAATCTGAAATAAGGAATGTTGTCAGCTGCTCGGTAGAAAACACAAGCCAGGGTACATATTTTCATCCCACCGTCCTTTCCAGATTATTTTGCACTTGGCTATGAGCTCTAGGCCAAAAGCTGGATAGGAGACCAGAATCAAGTATTTTAAAAAGTCAGCAGCTCCAAAATAAGCAGAACAGACTTCCTTGGATGGTAGTAGTTTGTTTGAGGTTTGGCGAGAAGAAAAGAGTAAAGGAAAAATAATTCAGAGCCTCAGTGGATGGTGAGAAAATCTCCCTCTTTTTCTCCTTTTTTTTTTTTTTTTTAGGTCATTTAATACTATTAGACTTGCTGTCTTAGGATAGAGAGATGGAGTGGTAGAAGATGAGACAAAAACTAGAACCAGTTGATTAATTCATACTTCAATAAGTAGGTCTTCACTATTTAGAGCAGTGAACTGTATTCCACCATTCCATCCTTCCCCCAACCACAAAGCTAATCATTTTTGCACCAGCTCACTGTCATCACTCCCCCATGTCTCAACCAGTCTAAAAATCTATCTGGTCAGATTTTTCTAATAATGGATGACTAAAAATAAGGCAACTCCTCTCAACCCCTCAGATACCCAGAAAGGTTATTAAAATGTAAATTGTAGTTTTGTATCCTTGGCCAAATTCTGAGAAAATTTCATGGCATATTATTGATTCATATGAAACACTTAAATAGGCAATGATACTTTAAGTCTGGGAAAGTTCATTTGAATAGCACGTGCATAAGGAGAGCAAACTCAGTGGTTCAGGAGCCAGGTGACTAAGGGACTGTGCTAGTGACTGCTCATTCACAGCTATTAGCTCTCTGTGTGAGCAACATGCTGACATACTCAGCATCTAAAGATAAATAAGACAAACTGTGCCTTTGGAGAGCCTAGAGCCTCAACACCTCCCAAAAGAGATGGAATCTCAAAGACTTTCCAGTTCAATGTTCCAAGATGAAGCTCTCAACACCTCAGGAACTAGATACGTAGCTCTGATACATCCTTCTACCTTGTTGGTGTCATATAGAATTTTAGCTTTGGATTACTGTTCTTTCTTCCTTTAATACTCACATTATTGTGTCCTCCATATTTTTCTTCTGGTTGATGTTAATTTCAAAAAATATCTTTGGTACCTCTCTGAGGATTCGAGTATTTTTCTTTTAACCTCACATTTAAGTAGGTTACATTGGTTTTCAGTAATAAAATAGTAGTGTAAAAGTTGTCCTTTTCTCTTTCTTTTGTGGAAACCAAGAAGAGTACAAACTCCATTTGTAGAGGAAACCAGGAGACAGCTCTAAATCTGAGCCACTAAATAGCCAGGACTGCAAAAAAGCAGTCTTCAAGCAGGAATGTATAGGAGAGGAAATAGGATGCTTTGGCTTTAGATAGCAGAAGGTGCTGGCAGGGTACAGTTCTCAAAAGTAAACACTTTGCCCAGAGGGAAAAAGTTTTAAATCCTTTATTGTAACAATGGGAAGAGGATCCATGGGCTTTACATTGCTTGTTGGGGGGAGGAGGGAGGGAGAAGCAAAGATGCCTATTGCCATGCAAAGTAAACACTAAACAAATTAATGCATAAAACTCTGAATATTAAGGGAAATTCCAGTCCTTCTTACAAGCCTTTTGCAAATAACTGATGCAGAAAAACCTTCCTTAACTGCTTTTAAAAAAAGAAAGTCATCAGAAAAGACCAGCAGGGGATGTAAATATTTTGAGGAAAAATAAAGGAACGAAATAGGAAAACTGTACACTAAAAACACTCATCAGAAAAACATTGCCATAGAGTAGATAAAACCTGGGTCTAAATATTTGGCCATGAATGTTTATAACTGAATGAAACAGCTATTCATTGAAGTCAAGAGCACTGTGCAGAGAAGCAAGAGCTTAGGGATGAGATAACGAAATAACAAGAATTGAAGTAGAACCTGGCAGAATTTAGGGAGGCAGTGAAAGGAAAAATTTTAAGTAAAACAGGAGAAAAACGGATAAATTTGAGCATGACGCCTTTGATATAAAATTTACTCACTACGTCATTGTCTTCCAGCTCCCAACATGACTATTAAGTTTGTCATGGAGCAGATCCTTGCTGTTCCTTTATAGGTGGTGATTTTTCCTTCTAGAAGTCTTTAGAATTTTCTGTGGCTTTGCTAATCTTAAATTTCACTCCAATGGGTATGAAGGGGTTTTGTTTTTAATATCTCTTGTTAGTGCTCTTTAAATCAGTGGTCTTATATTTTTTTCTAATTCTGGAAAACCTCAGTCATTATTTCCTTAAATATTTCCTCCTTGTAATTTGTTTTTCTCTCTCCTGCCATTTCTATTTTAAAACTTTGTTTTCTGGGTGGCTCCTGTGGCTCAAAGGAGTAGGGTGCTGGCCCCATATGCCAGAGGTGACAGGTTCAAACCCAGGTCTGGCCAAAAACTGCAAAAAAAAAAAAAAAACTTTGTCTTCTAATTTTTATTTTTTCATCTCTTTGCCTAAAGATTTTTTCATCTCTTTGTTCTCAACCTGTGGGTTGTGACCCACAGGAACTGTATAAAAGGACCGCGGCATTAGGAAGGTCGAGAACCACTGGCCTAAAGTTTAGGCCAAATCTAAACTTCATAGAACACATCCTTTTAATAAATTTGGATTCAGTCAAAAGGCCACACTCAAGGATCCAAAAGTCCACGTGTGACCCCAGGGCTGCAGGTTCCCCACCCTTGTCTGGGGGAAGTTTCCTAATGTGATCTTTTATCTCGTGAATTTGTTCTTTAGCTGCAGATAAATTCATTTATTGAGTTTTTATTTTCAACTGTTAATATTATTCACTCATTTTTTCATCCTTGATTGCTCCTGCTTATTTCTAATACTCTCCGTTCTTAAACATATGTATTTATTATGGATATTTTAAATTTATGTCTATCCAGTCCATTGATTCTGCTTCCTTTAGCTTGGACTGCTTAGCATGTACACCTCGTTTGTATCGTTGTTTTCCCCTGTGAACTCACATTACGTTGGCAGTATTAGCTACCTAAACAGATGTTTACCTGGGAAAGGAGACCAGACTCTAACTTAGACCCCACTTCTGATGTGTTTATTGAATGTGTGTGAGGTTGTGGGATGCTGGTTGTAGTGATAAGTAATATTCTTTAGTTTAGAGTGGTGACCTCTGTTATTTCAGTCTGGGTTTGATTGTGTTCTATTTCCTATATCTTTTTCCTGAGCTCTGATCTTTTTCCAGAGCTCCTTCCCATAGGATAGGGGTAGGGCTTAGGATGGTCAGGAGTCAAGCCATTGATCTGCACTTGTTGTCAGCTGCCCCCACACCAGCCAGGTTCCAGCTCTGCAGTAACCCAGCCCAGATGTTCAGTAGCACTGGGCTGGTACTGCCTTTCTGCCCCCCAGTGACTCACCCAGAATGATGTTGGAAGAGAAGAAAATATAAGGAGAGTGGTCTCTGCCAGCCCATCCTGTGCCTGACCATGTCTAGTCTAGCCTGACATCCCCGTATACCCACTGGTATATATGGGATCACTTCCTACATCCTCAAATGTTTCCCAACGATATTTTGGTCATGTTTCGTTACCCATTAACCTATCACTTCCGTAGTGTTTCCATGGTGGGTTCTGAAGAAGACCAAATGGCCCCTGTTTGTTGTTTTCCATTTTGAGCTCCTCACTCAGATATAATGTCACCTCTGTCACTTCCCATGTTTCCTTATATCTGTGAATCTATGTATTCTCTCTCTAGTCTGTTTCACTTATGATTACCTGTGTCTGTGCAACACCACACTCTTAATTATTGCAGACTTATGATATCTTGATATCTGATAAGGTGATCCTTTGTCCTTATTCATCTTCAGAATCACCTGTGATAGACCCTTTATGTGTGTATTCAGGGACCAGTTTGACAAATTCTGTAAGAAATTCTCTTGAGATTTTATTAGAATTACTTTGAATTTATAGGTTAATTTAGAGAATTGCCATCTTTATTATATTGGAACCTCTAATCCATTAATATTGTGTAATGCTCCATATACTTACTCCATAAAGATCATGTATTTCTAAGAACCTTCCAGTGTTTGTTAGTATTATAAACCATAGGGTTTTGCTGTTTTTTTTTTTTTTTGCTTTTTTCCTCGCAGTGAAAATAACTTTTTCTTCCTGATCATATGTGTATAAAAATAAATCCCACTGCAAATCCTTCCATCCTGAAATTAACAAATTGGTTACCCTTTTAAGCATTCTTTTTTTTTTTTTTTTTGTAGAGACAGAGTCTCATTTTATTGTCCTCAGTAGAGTGCCATGATGTTACACAGCTCATAGCAACCTCCAACTCCTGGGCTTAGGTGATTCTCTTGCCTCAGCCTCCTGAGTAGCTGGGAGTACAGGCACCCACCACAACGCCCGGCTATTTTTCTGTTTTGCAGTTTGGCCCAGGCCGGGTTTGAACCCACCACCCTAGGTACATGGGGCCGGCGCCCTACTCGATGAGCCATGGGCACCGCCCTTTTTAAGCATTCTTATATGTACACACATAAACACACAGTAATTCTATGTAAATATAGGATCATATCAGGCTTCCTATTTTTTTAACACCTTCCCTTTATACCTTCTCTCCCCATGTTAGCCCCTTTCCTATGCCCTAGCCACATGCCTTACCTTATACACATAACCTAGTGTACTGTGTGACCTTCAGTATTTTCTCTATGCTTATAAAATCATGATGGTCCATGCATTTATACAGACTTCAGGGAGCTGGTCATTGTTTTATAAAAATGGAATCACATTATACTTTTCTTTATTCTGATTTTCTCACTTATAAATACCTCAGGAAAATCCCTCTATATGACTAGGAAGTCATCTAGTATTAGTCTAATTTATTCTTTTCAATAGCTGCTTAGTAGTCCAGGATATGGAGATACAATACACAATTTATTCCACCATTATATTCAGTTGTCTATAACAGAAAGTAGTTATTTTAAGTAGGAAGGGATTTTTTTTTTTTTTTTTTTTGAGACAGAGTCTCATTCTGTTGCCCAGGCTAGAATGCCATTGTTCCAGCTTAGTTCACAGCAGCCTCAAGCTCCTAGGCTTTAGTGATCCTCCTGCCTCAGCCTCCCAAGTAGCTGGGACTACAGGCACCTGTCACAACATCCAGGTAATTTTTTTATTGTTGGTAGAGATAGGGTCTTGCTGTTGCTCAGGCTGGTCTGAAACTCCAGAGCTCAAGGGATCCTCCTGCCTCAGCCTCCCAGAGTACTAGGATTACAGGTGAACCACACCCAGACACAGAAAGGGATTTAACGTGAGGAATTCGGACTTAACACAATCATGGGAGCCCAAGTAGCAGCCTCTAGACTGTGCCTCCAGGAATCATGCCCACAAGAGTCCTGCAGAACCTCTCTCCTAGGGAACCATGACCTCTGTCACATTCTGGAAGCTGCTGTTTCAGCAGCTGGCTTCACAATTACACTAGCTGCAACTTGGCTATCAGGAAGCTACCACCAGAACTTTTGACTCCAGACCTACATTATTTCTGTGATATCTGCACTAGTGCATCTGACTGATGAAACTATCACAACCTAAAAACCCTAGGTTTGAGACAGTCTGGGAAATATGTCTTTAGCTTCCCAGTCTTTGCAAAATAAACACACAAGAAAGGGGTTAACCGAAGGGTAAATAGGCCAATCTACACAATCTTCTGTGAGCATTCACTTTGTTTCCAGGTTCAGGTCCCCTATGAACAGTGTCACAGACAATATATTTGTCATGTGACCTCATCTGTTTCTACTTCTATTTCTAAGGGACAGAGTTCCAAAAGTAGAATTACTGGGTCAAAAGATAAATGTGTTTTTAAAAAAATAGATCTTGCCAAGCTTCCTTCTAAAAATGTTGTTAACACTTTACATTTCTCCCAGCAATGTGTGAGAATTTACCTCATATATACCATCAGCAGTCAGAAAATAGGGCCTATGGCTCATTTTGTGTGTGTGTGAGAGAGAGGGAGAGAGAAGATATTACTTTTATTATAGAGCATTTCAAGCACGCACAGAAGTAGGCAAATAGCCTAGTGAAGTCCCATGTATCTTCCAACTGGCCCAATAACCACGGCCAGTCCTGCCTCATCCACTTCCTTCTGCTTCATATTATTTTACAGCAAGTTTCCAACACCTTCTTACATCAATAAATATAAGTGTATTTCTAAAAGATAAGTATGATGTTTTCGTATCTTAGAACACTAACATTCTGAATGACTATTTATTCATTTAGTGTTTGCATCTTATGAGGATTCAAATAAAGGTACAGAAATTGCTATTGATTAAAGTCTTTTATGTTTCTTGTAATTACTAGTTCCCTTACCGTCTTTTTTTTTTTCTCCATATAATTTATTTTTTGAAGGAACCAAGTTTGTGGTGCTCTGAAGGTTCCCACAGTCTGAACTTTGCACGTTGCATCCCTGTGTGGTAGTGGAATATTTTCCTTGTCCTTACTGCCTGTGACTTGGTAGTGGAATCTAAAGGCTTGCTCAGATTCAGGTTTGACCTTTCTGGCAAGAAAAATTCAAAGGCAGTGTCTGTTCCTCCATCGCATGTCACCTGTCTGTCTCTCCCCTTTTGTTATTACCAAGCTTTGGTGCTCAGTGCCCAGTTCCATTAGTTAGTTCATTAGCATTGGGAAGTAGTGATAGTCTAAATCTACCCCTTCTCATTGATGAGGTGGAATGTGTCTAAAAAGAATAACTTTCTCACCTCTGCTGTTTGGTTACCTGATGGGACATTCATATATATAAGGCAAGATAAATGCTTGATTTTTTTCCTGTTATTAATATTTACCAGTTTTCAAAATAATGAATAGGATCTCTCGCATTCTTCAATAGTGACATGTTTCTTAGTGCCACTGTGAAGCAAAGGATTCAACTTATTTGATGTGTTTCGATATGTTGCAGTTAGATTTTTACTGATGTCTACATTATCCCATGTTTGATCCATGGAAACCTTGCTATGGTTGTTTCTATATTTGTTAGTGTGATACGTGTCAAGGGACTTTTTGTTACTTATATTTTTTTATTTCCCTGATCTCTAGTGAATTTGACCACATTCGTGTTTGTTGGGCCTTTTGAGGTGACTTACTAGTGAATTATTTATATCCTTTGAATCATTTTCTATTCAGTTATTGGTCATTCTCTCATCAATTTTTAAGAGAGCTTTCTATAGAAAGTGATCCTGTGTATGAACATAGTAACACAAACATTTTTTCAGACATACTGACTGTATTAACTTTTTTAACCATTTGCCATGTCAAAAAGTTGTGTATGGTCAAATATGCCTGTCTTTTATTTTATAGTTCCTTGGTTCTTAGTAAGAAAAATCTCCCCAAACCATAGATGGTACATGTAATCCTCTAGATATTTTTTTTCAAGGTTTAAAATTTTCTTTTCCATTTAAATTTTCATTTGCATTTATTTTTGAATGCAGTGTAAGATGGTAGTCCAACACTTTTATTATGCTTTCTTTCAAATAGATAGCCAGTTGTGTCAGCACCTTAAAAAAATAGTTCATCTTTTCCCATTGAACTACCACTTTGGCTCACAAGCATTTTTTTTTATTTTTTTGTTGTTGCAGTTTGGCCGGGGCTGAATTTGAACTCACCACCCTCAGTATATGGGGCCAGCACCCTACTCACTGAGCCACAGACACCACCCAACAAACATTTTTAATAATCACTGTAGTTACCATTGTTTAGTCTGTTTCATAAGTAATTTTAAAAATTCTTACCAACACCATATTGATATGAATTCATAAGCTTTATATTATGACCAATACCTTAATAAGTCCCCCTACATACTCTTTCTTTTCTCATATTTTTTAATAGTTTTATTAGCTATTTTATTAGAGTTCTTCCTTTTCTTTTTCTTTTCTTTTTTTTTTTTGAGACAGAATCTTACCATGTCACTGTGGGTAGAGTGCTATGGCATCATAGCTCACAGCAACCTCAAACTCTTAGGCTCAAGCTATCCTCTTGTCTCAGCCTCCTGAATAGCTGGGACTATAGGCACAACACCTGGCTGGTTTTTCTATTTTTAGTAAAAACAGGGTCTCACTGTTGTTCAGCCTGATCTCAAACTCCTGTGCACAGGTGATCCATCTGCCTCAACCTCCCAGAGTGCTGGGATTATGTATGTGAGCCTTTGTGCCTGCCCTAGAGTTCTTTCTTTATATAAACTTTAGAAACACTTTATCTAATTCCAAGGAAAGCACAATTGGAATTCTAGTTGGAATTGCATACATTTGCATATTAAAATTTTTAGAATTAAAAGTTTTATATTATCTTTCCTTCTAGGGACATAATATGACTTACAATTTATTCAAATCTTCTTTTGTATCTTTTAATAGTTTTTTCCCAATTTTTGAAATACAGAGACTGAGTCTATCTTGTTAAACTTATTTATAACTATTTAAAATTTTTGGCACTATCATAATCTCAATAGATTTTTATTAGCAGCATGGATGATTATGTAAGTATAAGAAAGAAACTTCCAGACAGAATTTCTAGTCATTGGAATTTGTAACTGAGTTGAAGGCTGCCTCTCATATTACTGGGAAGGAAAGGTGGATATATACCTTTTAAAACCCCTTTAGTTATAATCTTGCTGGGAGGTAGGGGAAGGACCAGGTGAGCCCTGGAAGACCCACATGGAAAAGGTATTTGGAATGTTGAAGTTTTAGCAAATCTTCTTATGTCAGGGTTGTGTTCGTGTGCGGCCTTTTACTTCATCAGCCATTTTTTCCAGTGACTACATGGATGCGTAGGAGACCATTATAAAACATGCTGGGGTAATCCAGGGCAAAAATTTCCAAAAGAAGTAGTTATTTTTTCTCCCTCTTAAAAATTTCACTTTGTTGTCATGATATATTGTTTGTTTTATTTTTGCAATTAAATTTTTTTTGTTTATTTTCACAATACAATAAGTATTTTTATTAACTCACTTGGTGTCAAGCTGTTTATTGCTAGGATATATAGAAAAAGCCAGACCCAGCTCAGCACCTGTGGCTCAATGGGCTGAGGTGCCAGCCACGTACACCTGAGCTGGTGGGTTCGAATCCAGCCCGGGCCCACCAAACAACAATTATGGCTGCAACCAAAAAATGGCCGGGCGTTGTGGCGGGCGCCTGTAGTCCCAGCTACTTGGGAGGCGGAGGCAGGAGACTCACTTGAGCCCAGGAGCTGGAGGTTGCTGTGAGCTATGATGCCATGGCACTCTATCCAGGGTGACAGCTTGAGGCTCTGTCTCAAAAAAAAAAAAAAGAAAGAAAGAAAGAAAGAAAGAAAGAAAAGAAAAGCCAGACCCAATCCTTAAACTCAAAGACTTGACTATCTATGTGGAGATACACAACAAATTACACAGCATGAAGCATGTATTATTGGAGCACAGAGGAGAGACATCTTAAACAAACTGGTGGATTTGGTCAGTTTCACAGAAAAGGTCAATAGAGCTTGGCAAAGACTAATGGGTCCTGAACTAGTAAAGCATGCAGGGAGTGGAGAGGAGCTATGGTTTAGAGGGTGAGACTGTGGGCAGAAAGCCTAGTTGCAAGACTGCTGCAACAGCCTAAGGGACTGCTAAGGCAAGTGGTAGTGAGAACGGACAGAGCGGAATTTGCCTGCGGAGGTAGGAAATCCTGTGGGTAACTGATGAGGCAAGGGGAACCAAGGGGACCCAGGTATCTGGCCTGGGTGGGTTTTGGTAAGCCGGTGACCAAGAGGCTGGGCAGGTTTACCTGGGATGGGAGGGGAAGGGCAATATTGAACATGAATTCCACGTGAGTCCAATGTCTGGGTGTCCAGATGAGAGCAGAGGTCTACATTTGGAGATTACTGGTGGCAGCTGAAGCCACGTAAGGGGATGAGATGGGTTAGGAAAGGTGAAGAGCTGAGGGCAGAGTACTGGAGCCCCATCTCATATTCTTACATACCAACAGCTGTTCTCAAGCTCATCTTAAACTAGCAGGGGAATGTTTTCTACAATAGAACTACACTTAGAACTTCTGTTTAGTTTTTAATTCAGAAGCTAAACATCTTAAAGTCAGAAACGTTGGTAAGTGAATTGTTTCTGTTAAAACTTCTACTCAGAGTACTATTTACTAAAATAACTTCTGACTTCATTAATAAATAATTATAAAAGTGAATGAAAACATATTAGGATGTTTACAAGTGCTGGGTTTAAACGTAAATTTTTCACTTCACACCTGATCAGTATCTGCCAGGTGGAGGTAGTTGGTACTGTCTCAAAAAAACAAAACAAA
This sequence comes from Perodicticus potto, assembly GCA_963574655.1. Lineage (NCBI taxonomy): Eukaryota > Metazoa > Chordata > Mammalia > Primates > Lorisidae > Perodicticus > Perodicticus potto. The sequence continues at coordinate 5,401 of CAUYRH010034042.1, read as the reverse complement.
ACATTCATGAAGGGGAGTGGACTAGTGGCTTTAAAAAAGAAAAAAGATCTGAGTTAGCATGCTTGGCCCTCTGCCACGTGATGCCCTGGGCCATCTTGGGACTCTGCAGAGTTTTTCCCATTAGTCTGTGCTGCCTCTTTTTGGCTCACCTCTATCTATGCCACCCTCATTCAATGCCAGGCTAGAGAGACTGTGAGCTGTGACCCAGGGTCCTAGCCACGTCAGGCTGGATGAGTAGCAGCAGGAGACGGGTATAAACCAAGGGAACTCAGGTTGAAGGTTAAGTGGAAGTTTGCGGTGACAGTATCCCTAGTTCCACCCGTCTTCATGAATGCAGAGTCCCTATGGCTCAGTCAACTCTTAAAGGCCCCACATTTCAATACTGCCACCTTGGCGATTACATTTTAGCATGGGTATTAAAGAGGACAGTTATTCAAACCATAGCAACACATTTTCTTTATCCATTTATCCGTTTATTTGCTGATGGACACTTAGGTTGATTATGCTTGTGAATAATGGTGCAGTGAACATGGGAGTGCCGACATCTCTTCAACCTACTGATTTCAATTCCTTCGAATATATGCCCTGAAGTAGAAATGCTGAATTAAATGGTAATTTTATTTTTAATATTTTTGAGGACCCTCCATACCGTTTTTCATGATGGCTGTAACCAATGTACATTCCTACCAGCAGTGTGCAAGGGGTTCCTTTTCTATACAAGGCACCCATCTTTAAACAAATAATTAGCCTTTAGAACAGAAGAGTAAACCAAGGCACAGAGTTTTTTTGTTTTGTTTTGTTTTTTTGAGACAGGGTCTCACTCAGTTGCCCTGGGTACAGTGCCATGGTATCATAGCTCACAGCAACCTCAAACTCTTGGGCACAAGTGATCCTCTTGGCCTCAGCCTCCCGAGTAGCTGGGACTACAGGCGCCCACCACAATGCCCGGCTGTTTTTCCTATTTTTAGTACAGAGGGGTCTCGCTTTAGCTCACGTTGGTCCTGAACCCCTTAGCTCAGCTTTTATTTTTTATTTTTTTTTATTTTTTGAGACAGAGCCTCAAGCTGTCACCCTGGATAGAGTGCTGTAGCATCACAGCTCACAGCAACCTCCAATCCCTGGAATCAAGTGAGTCTCTTGCCTCAGCCTCCCAAGTAGCTGGGACTATAGGCGCCCACCACAACGCCCAGCCATTTTTTGGTTGCAGCCATCATTGTTGTTTGGTGGGCCCGGGCTGGATTTGAACCTGCCAGCTCAGGTGTACGTGGCTGGCGCCTTAGCCCAGTGAGCCACAGGTACCGAGCCTAGCTCAGCTTTTAAATTTTTAGCTCAGCTTTTAAATTTTCTATTTGCCAAGGATTTTACCTAGGTTATCAATAATTCTCAACTCTGGTCCCACATCAGAATTAGTGGGAAAATGAAAAAAAAAAATCATTTCCCAAGCCTCATGCCAGACCAACTGAATCAATTTCTGAGGATAAAAACCAGGCATACATATTTTTAAAAAGCTCCATAGATGAGTCCATTGTGCAGCCAGTCTTGAGAACCAGAAGATCTTTAGTCCTAACCCATCAGTGCTTATCTAGGTGGATTTAATAAATTCATAAAGTATAGTGAGCTATCTATTATTCAACTCTCATATGAGATCAATACATTGTGACATTTTCTCTTCTCTTCCTTTCCTTCTCATTTGGCTTTTTTAACAAGGACCAGCAATGAGGAGGTCAGGCCAGAGTAGGGATCCAGAGACAGTAAGGAAGTGCTGAGGGTGTGTGCAGACTGATGGAGGCCAGGACTCACAAATTAAACTTCTTAGGAAGGCAGCGAAAATAAAGAGGGCCCTCAAGCCACCAAGCAAAGGAAATTTTTCTACAAATAATGTCTTAGTTTGGGGTAGTGGGGCTAACTTGCATTATTTCAGGAGGCATAAGGAAATAGACAAGTTTCTCTCTGAAGGAGATTTATTTATTTTGTCTTGACAAACCAGACATGATGGCCGAGGTTTGTATGTTTGGACCATAGTATTTTTTAAGTAAACTGAAATATTTCATAGTACTTTGTGCAAATCCCCTTGACCTCTAGTTACTAGCCAGAGTTTCAGAGGGACTAGTCCCTATTAACTCTTGAAACTAACCAGCCAGGGCTCCCTTTTTATTTTCAACCAGACCATTAATGGGTAATGATAGGGACTCCACAGTAAGGAGAATTTTTAAAAGTGGAATAAAATTTACATGTTATAACCAGGCATGGGGTTCATGCCTGTAATCCTAGCACTCTGGGAAGCTGAGGCAGTGGATCCCTTGAATTCAGGAGTTGGAGACCAACCTGAGCAACAGTGAGACCTGTTTAAAAATAAAAAAACTGGCTCAGTGCCTGTAGCACAGTGGTTACGGTGCCAGCCACATATACCAAGGCTAGCAGGTTTGAACCCAGCCCGTGCCAGCTAAATAACAGTGACAACCACAACAAAAAATAGCTGGGCATTGTGGCAGGTACCTGTAGGCCCAGCTACTTGGGAGGCTGAGGCAAGAGAATCGCTTAAGCCCACAAGTTTGAGGTTGCTGTGAGCTGTGATGCCACGACACTCTACCGAGGGGGACATAGTAAGACTCTGTCTTAAATACATAAATAAATAAATAAATAAATAAATAAAATAAAAATTAAAAAACTTGCTGAGTGTGGTGGTGTGCACCTATAGTCCCAGTTGCTCCGGAGCCTGAGGCAAGAGTATTGCTTGAGCCCAAGAGTTTGAGGTTGCTGTGAGCTAGAATGTCATGGCACTCTACCTGGGGTAAAATTTACATATTATGAGAAGATATAAAGCCAACACACAACAATCAGTTATATTTTTGTATACCAGCACTGAAAAATCTGAAAATGAAATTAAGAAAACAATTGTATTTTCAATAGCATCAATAAGAATAAAATACTTAGGAATAAACTTAATCAAAGAGGTAAAAGTTTTGTGCACTAGAAACATAAGTAAATGGAAAGATACCCTGTGTTTATGGATTGGAAAACAATGTTGTTAAGATGACAGTATTCCCCAAAGTGGTCTATAGATTCAGTGCAATTCCAATTAAAATCCCAATGGTGGTTTTTGCAGAAAAGGAAAATCCCCCTTCCTAAAATCCACATGGAATTTCAAAGAGCCCCAAATAGCCAAAATAGTCTTAAAAAAGAAGAACAAAGTTAGAGGTTTCAAACTTTCTGATTTCAAAACTTACTATAAAGCTACAGTAATCAAAGTAGTGTGATTCTAGCATAAGGACAGACATGTGGGCCAATGGAATAGGATAAGAAAGTCCAGAAATAACCCTTGCATATGTGGTTGATTGATTTTCAACAAGACCATTAATGGGTAATGATAGACTTTTTAGCAAATGGTGCTAGAGAAACTGAATGTCCACGTGCAAAAGAGTGAATTTTGACCCTTACCTTACACCATATACAAAAATTAACTCAAAACAAATGAAAGACCTAAATTTCAGAGCTAAACTGTAAAGCTCTTAGAGTAAAGCATGAGGAGGAATTCATGACCTTGGATTTAGCAGCAGTTTCTTAAGTATGACATCAACAGCACAGGCAGCAATAGGACAGATATATAAACTGAATGCCATCGAAGTTTAAAACTTTCGTGCATTGAAAGTGACAGAGTAAAAAGGCAACCAAAATAATGAGAGAAAATATTTGCAAAGTGCATATCTGGAAAGGGATTAATATCCAAAATATACAAAGTCCCTATAATTCAACAATAAACACAACCCAACTTAAAACTGGGCAATATAATTCAATAGGCATGTCTCCAAAGAAGATACACAAATAAGTACATGAAAAGATGCTCATTTTTTCACTCATTATAGAAATGGAAATCAAAACCACAATGCGATCACACCTGACACCCACCAAAATGACTATTACACAAAATTTGAAAATAATAAGTCTTTTCTTATTTATTTTATTTATTTTATTTTTTATAAGATGTTTTTATTAAATCATAGCTGTGTATATTAATGCAATCATGGGGTACAATGTGTTGCTCTTATATACAATTTGAAATATTTTCATCGAACTGGTTAACATAGCTTCATGAAAGCTATGAACATAGTAAGTCTTAACGATGATGTGGAGAAATTAGAACCCTTGTGCATTGCTGATGAGAATGTAAAATGGTGCAGCCACTATGGAAACAGTTAACACCTGATTTATAATTAGCAATTCCATTCCTAGGTATGTTTTATTTTTAAAAGAATTAAAAATGGGAATTCAAACAGATATTTGTATGACAATATTTTTGCATTATGCATTATTCATGATAGTAAAAGGTAATAACAACCCAAGTGTCCAATAACAGATAAAGAATATGTGATAAAAATGAATATTATTCAGTTGTTAAAAAAGAAGAATGAAAATTTGACACATTCTGTAACATAGATAAAGTTGCAAATGTGCTAAAAGAAATAAGACAGACACAAAAGGATATCAAGGTCACACTCTATTACTCGGGCTAGAGTGCAATGGCATCATCATAACTCACTTCAACCTCAAAACTCCTGGGCTCAAGCAATCCTTTCACCTCAGCCTCCTGAGTAGCTAGGACTACCGATGTGTGCCAGCACACCTGGCTAATTTTTCTATTTTTTATAGAGATGTGGTCTCATTATGTTGCCCAGGCTGCTCTTGAAATCCTGGGCTCAAGGGATCCTCCCACCTTGGCCTCCCAAAGTGAGAAACCATGCCTGGCCAAAACGATAAATATTGTAGATTACACTTAGATGAGATATCTAGATTAGAGACAGAAAGGAGAATAAAGCCATTTCACCTTCCCTCCAATACCAGGTGATATGGGAAGGTGGAATGAGAGCTGTCGCTTAATGATGCAGTTTTTATTTGGGATGATCAAAAAGGCCTAAAAATAGTTATACAACATGGTAAATATACTTAATCCCACTTAAAATGATTAAAATGGTAAATTTTAGGTTATATGTATTTTTCCACCATGAAAAAACATTAAAAAATTGGCATAACAGGGAAAAGAGTTGAAGGAAAAACAAGAGCCAAATAAAAGTGGGTGAGGAAAATACAGCCAGGAAATCTCAGAATCCTAACCACCATATATTTTTTAACACTACTCAGAAACAGCAAAAGGGAAAACTTTGTGAAGTCTGGAAAGCTGTCTGGACCAAACTTCCTTCTAAAAGTTTAGGAAAACAGGCTTGGTGCCCATAGCTCACTGGTTAGGGTGCTGGCCTCGTACACCGGGTCAGGCAAGTTGGAACCTGGCCTGGGCCTATTAAACAACAATGACAACTGCAAGAAAAAAATAGCTGGTTTCTTCAAGTGTTTTTCCTGCACTTTCTTCTACTATTTTTATAGTTTCATGTCTTAAGTTTAAATCTTT
>CAUYRH010034039.1:0-14076 GCA_963574655.1 Perodicticus potto | reverse complement strand
AATGGACACAGTCCATTCATGGAATTGAGGCCTAGGAAATTCACATGAAATTGACCTAGGCATAGGAAATGGGGGTTCCACATTTAGTCCTAAGTGTAAAGTGAAGGAGACACCAAGGCACAGGTGTCTCCTCGGCAGTTGTCTGACCTTTTTGGCTATTGGAGCCTCCGGTTGGGGTTGGAGGTCCCCCTCCTTGCCTGTCATCCAGCCCGCTGGTTCTTCAGCTGGCTGTCGCAGCACAGACACCACCAAGGAGGCGGTGGCAGGTCCGCCAGCTCCACTGAGCTGGCTAGGGCGCCAAATGTCATGCATCAATTCTCCCTCTCCGAGTAGAAACTCTAATTGCTGTTAGGGAAAAAGGTCGAAGACTCGATCTAACTGCTTCTATCCTCGCCTGCTGAATCAGGCGTTGATAGAAGGGGGCAGTTAGGGTTTCTCCAGAGGGAGAGTGATACAGGGGTTCGTGGACTAGAACCATCTTTATTACGTGTGGCTTGATGACATTTCTGAAAAACATAAATCTGATTAATCAGTAGTAGGCAAAGGTAGAACAGCGTCAGGACAGAAGCACTTATTCAGTGATGCTAAAAGAAAACAATATTAGGATTTTTCTTGCTGTTTCCAAAATAATAACTTCAAACTTTCTCTTGGCTCACAAGTGTAGGTGGTTTGTGGTTGGCTGCCTTCATTATCTGCCTCCATAGAAGATGGAGGGTTCCAGGATTTTACTCGTGAATGATGTACGCAGGAATCAACTCCTATAACTTTAACAGCTGCAGAAGAAGACAAGATAAAAGGAAAGGGGACTTCCCAAGTTGGGGTTAGGGAAGGTGAATTAGAGGGGAGAGTTTTGATCATGACTAATCTACAGGAGGGAAAAGTTCCTGTTTTAGTTAGTATGTCCCTCCCCAAAAGGGGAGCAGGACTTTCAGGCATGATTAGGGAGGCATGAGAGAACAGCAAGTCACCCCAATTGCAGCTTAAAGACTGGGAGAAAAATTTGGTAACCAGCTTTCCAGACACCCCCTGTATAGTTACAGATTTGGGAGATAAAAGACCAGGATTAGAGAAAAGTACAGAAAAGTTTGCTCCAGTGTCCAAAAGAAATTTTATCTCCTGGAGCTCTACTATAAGGCAGACCTGGGGCTCTTGAGGGGTGATGACACAAGCTGGAGCCATGAGAATTTGCCCCAGGCACCCTCAGTCCAGTTTGGGCGCCGATGGGGTCACTGTCCCAGGAGGCCTTTGCCTCTGGGGACAGGCCACCCCCCAGTGGTCACCCTTACATTCTGGACAGGGGCCAGGTGGCTTACCCAGCCAGTGGTGCTGCTGGGGGCAGTCTTTTCTGAAGTGGCCAGTCTGACCACTTTGGAAGCACTTGTTTTTAGCTCCTCTGGTTTCCCTCTGCCCCTGAAAGTTGCTCGTTGGTTGGAGTGCCATTACTAGAGCTGTCATTCTTTTCTGTTCCTTTCTCTCTTTTTCCTCCTCATTCTGTAGCTGTTAACTATGAGTTTAGCTTGAATTAAGGGATTTGGGGGGACCATTTACCTTAATTATTGCTAGTTTTTAAATGTCTTTGTAAGGGTAGGGTTGGCACAGATGCAGCAATATGTAAGATTAGGAGATGGGGTCACACTTATCTGTGTTCCTATGGAAACTATTTGAATATTTGCTTTATATAGATTTGTATTCACTTTTCAAACATGTTATGAAAGAGCACCCCTCTGCTGCTCAGCAAGCATTTGTAGCTTGTACAGTGGCAGAATAGGCCAAAAGCTTAGTGTCGTGACCTGTTTTAAGAATAAAGTATCTTGAAATTAAAAAAAAAAGAAAATGTGTATACAATTTACCAAATGGAACTGGCTGAACTGCAGAATTGTGACTCTCTGAAAGATGCATTCAAGTCAAATAGCCTTCCTAATTTCTATGCATCTCTCCCCTCTGAGACATATCCTAATCTCAGGAACCATGCACTCAAAATGGCAACCATCTTTGGCAGTACTTATGTCTGTGAACAGACATTTTCCAGAATGAAACATCTGAAATCTCCAACCAAATTGAGACTAACTGATGCACACTTGCATCACTTGTTACGACTAGCAGTGACAAATATGGAACTGGACATTGACCATCTCAGTAGCCAAAAGCAGGCCCTTAGTTCCCATTGAAATACTGGTAAGTTTGTTGGTTTAACTTTATTTGTTCTTCAGTTTAAATACTGTATTTGTTCCTGTTTTGTTTTTCACTTCAAAATGAGATATGTGCAGTGTGCATAGGAATTTGTTCATAGTTTTTTTTTTAAACTATAGTCCAGCCCGCCAACGGTCTAAGGGACAGTGAACTGGCCCCCTATTTAAAAAGTTTGAGGACCCCTGCTTTAGATACTAGACTGAAAACAGGTTTGACATTCTGTTGTTGACATTGAAAACCTAAATTTCATTCTCAATGGACTAAGAACCATCCTCTTTTTGTACAAAGGTGGGTTAACAAAGGAGGCACATTTCTTAGGAGCTTTGAATATGCTCAAGCACTTGGAAAAATACTTTTTTGTAAAGTTCTGGAATATGAACAAAATGTAGTCAGTAAATAGCTAACATGTAATATACATAAATACCTTATTTGGAATATTTTAGGCATTTTACATACATACATGTTTGATCCTCATCCTCAATAATTCTATAAGATAGAGCCTACTTTTATGTCTACGTCAAAGGTGAGCAAATTGAGAAGAGAGAGCCCTTCACTTGCCCAAAGTACTATTGCTAATGAATGGGAAAAGCATAATTTGTACCCAGGCAGTCTAACTGCAAAGCCTTTTCTCTTTACTCTCTGCTCTACCCTTCGTCTTCCACTTGGAGGGCAGGTTTTGTAATTCTCCTTCTTTGACAGAACATACCAGTTAGTCCTGATCTTGGCTGCAAACAAGCATACCTTTGGTTGTGGCAGACCTTCTTAGGTGATAACTTAGCTTTATCCCTGGGGTGAAGGTATCTAGTAAATCATAGCCTCACCACCACTTGGATAATAAAGAGCTCAGGTTAAGGTTAGACTTGAAGAATACAGCAAGAATGCTCCAGGACCTGGAATTAGAGTGAATATTTCTGAGTTTAGCTAAGAAGAGGCAGAAATTGATAAGAACTAAAAGCCAGAGGAGTGCTTCTCCAGTGAATACAACCATAATTGTTAAAATGTGCTCTTTGGACCAACCATCTATATTAGAAGTGCTAGGAAACTCCAAGTCCAGATATGTCTCTCCCATACTATTTTGATTAACAAAATTAGACTTTTCTTCATTAACACACATACATTGGGGGAGCTACCTATGAGACAATTACATTGCTTTTAGTTAAGATTTGCAACCCTGAGAAAACAGCAACAGGGAAAAGCCTTTTCCTTGTTAAAGCTTAGAATATATGAAGTATGAAGGGCAGAGATGGGAGAATATTAGAATACAGAGGAGTGGGGAAGTGAAAGGTGCCATAAAGAACCTCAGGAACCTGAAAGAAGAGCAGAAAGGAAGGTGAATGGTAGTGTCCTAATGAAGCTTCCTCCCCCAGAACTAAGAGTTGTTCAGGCCTTAGCACTCTCTAGCCTACTTCTAGATCCTTTCCTCTTCAGTTCCATTCATTCTAGGAAGGAATCACCCCATGCCTTTCCCTATTCAGTTCCTAAGTGGAGGGGTGTGGGCTTCAGGCAAAATTGCACTTCAGGATGGGTCCCTCTACTCTCCTTCACACACTTCTTTCAGTTCTTATGCAGAGCTCTGGACTTGGTGCCAGGGTAGAGTGGGGAGAGAAAAAAAGAGGAAGCATGAGGTAGTTTTCCCTTGCCATAAAGAGGTGGTTTGATAGTGTCTCTTCCAGTTTTCAAAACTCCAGCCTCCTTTCTCTGTCTTCACGTCTTTGTCTTTACCATCCCAAGTATCTATCTGACAAGAAGCCAAGACAATTGACTACATGCAAAACTTTCATGTCCCCAAAATCTTGCCAGTGTAAGCAAGCCCTCAATAAATGTTGATTTTCAGGGAGCACTGTTGTAAGATACAGGATAATCTATAAGGCCAGTATTTCCCTGTCAAATATGCCCCCTACAAGCACACTATATGTAGTTTCCTATATATATTTATGTGCTCTTTGGACCATCCAAAGGGCCTTCAGCATTTACCTTCGTGTTTGCCAGGATGACTGGTATCTTCTTTCAGAAGTTACTCAGTATTTCCTGATTGGTTTGCTTATGGAAAACATTTGCTTCAGCTATTTAATTTACCTCCTTTAATTCTTATGGTCAGCCTTCTCACTTGTACATGTGAGTTCCTAGCTGATAAACACTATAATCATTGAAGTGTTGTTTAAGTATCAAACAAAGTTAAGGAAGCAAGAGTTTTGGTTGGGCATAAGAACAAATCTTAATGAAGCCAGCCTGCTGTTTTCAAAATAACTTAGCGAGTTAACTATTATACCTCTTTTACAAATGAAGAAACTATAGTAATTTCTCACTGAACATCATTAGTAGGTTTTTGGAAATTTTTACTTTAGGTGAAACGATATGTAACGGAACCATGAGCTGACTGATATAAATAAGAGTGAAGTTTCTGCAGCATATTTCTAGTCACAGAAATATCACCAAGCTTCTAAATAAAGGCCCTAAGCACTTCTTATATTGAAATACTTACATTTTAGAGACATACTTACATTTTAGAAAGATTAGTAAAAACAAGTAAGATAATCATTTGCCTTGTTATTATAGTTCAGGGTTGTGGGTGTACAGAGCCTAACCCAGGAGTGATAAGGCAGAACAAACCCCCCCCACATACACCAGACACCATCCCAGCGCACTCCCATATACACTGATACTCACTCCTCCTAGGACCATGTAGACACTCTAGTGAAACTGATGTGCACATCTTTGCTATGTGGGAGGAACTGGAATGCCTGGAGAAAACCCATGCACACCATTGACTCTTCCCAGGATTATAAGGAAATGACATTGAATAAAGTGATGTTATCCCAGGACATGCTGTGATGCTCTAACAATTAACTTGCTCACATTTCACGAATAGTTTAAGTGTCAGAGCCATGAATTTAAAGCCATTTCCACCCGCCTCCGTGGCCTGTGCTCATCTGAGTTGTTTTCAGGACACAGGTGGTAATAGTAATGGTCCTAATGACATAGGCAGCGCTCCTCAGCTGGAGCTGCTGCCTTCTCTTCTTTAGCAGGAATGATGATGTCATTAGGCCTGCCAGCAGCCACACCCCCAGGGTCTTGGCAGCATTCATTCTCATCAGCTCTTTAGCCTTCCTGCTATTTCCCCACCTACTTTTCCTTCCACTCTTGCTTTCTTCCAGAATTAGGGCATGTTCTGGCATTTCTACTCCTGCCATCATTCAAAATTAATTTTAATCTCTGTTAACTGCTTAGATGTCGAGGTGCACCTTGTTCCATAGATCTTAACTGGAGATCGCTACTTATAAATGCAGTTGCCTTTAATACTAATGTGTGGTGTATAAGTGAAGGTAAAGATTTCTTGTTACAGACTATTTCTGCAAAAGCAATAGACTTCCGTCATTTATAATGAAAGTGAAAGTGCTCTGAGATTTAGCATCACCTGATGCTCCCTTTTCAGAGGAGGTAAGAGAAGTACTTGTTTAAACTCAAGTGAGAGTCTTGACATCACTATAGATCGTGCTTTACAATTACTATCTCATCACTTCTAAAAAATGGTATCTATAGCCACGTATTCCTACATTCATAGCTCCTCCCTGTTCCTTTGTCCCCTTTCTTCAATTAAAAAAAGGAAAAAGATGTGGAAGTAATATTCTAGTACCAAGAACATCATAGACCAAAATAGGTGATTTGATGTTATTGCTATAGAAACAGCAATAAAAGAAAGCATAAACCTTGCTTTTAAATGATACACTTACTCTCTTTTAGACCATTGGTGCCATAATGGACATTCTCCTTTGTCAGTGAACAAGGAATGGAGTATTTATCAGTGCTAATTTTTACTTTGTATAAAGACTTTCCATATTTTTTCTTAGCTAAGATCATCCCATATTAAAAAATAAACATTAAGTAGGTTTTCTTAAATGCTGCCTCAGTTTAGAATTCGTGGAGATGTTTCTGTAAATCCACTGCCTGTAGACACAGTCTTAAGATTTTGCTATATAATTTGGCCAACATCCTGTCAGTTAATATTTATTGAGCACCTACCATGTGGCAGGCATTTGCTAGACAGTTTGTCCCTACTTTCATATTCTGGAGGAGAAGATAGAGAAAAGCGAGTAAAAAAATAGTTACAAATAATGGTTAGTACGCTAAAGAAAACAGACACAGAACTATCCAATAATGTGCCTACTTAGGGTAATAAGAATATTTAAATTAAGAATTGAAAGAGTATGAAGCACTAGTCATGTGAAGAGTAGAAGGAATGGTATACTCATAGAAAGAAAAAGCTTGTGCAAATTCTTGTGATAGGAACACAAGGGTGAAACCTTAAGGAAGAGGGCAGTGGCATGAATGGGACTGGCATGTATGCTGATTAATCTTCCACTCCTTCAGATCTGTTCACAGCCTCTTATTTTCCCTTTGTCCGAAGAGGTAATGCCTTCCTGCCCTCCCACTATACTCTGAATCAGCCAGACACACTTAACCTCAGGCTTTCCAGACAATGGGAAGTGCCAGCAGAAGACCAGAAAACAGGAAAAGAGAAGCGTCAGAGTAGTTCTTCCCTCTTTTTCTCTACTTGGACTTGGTGGTGGTAACCCTTTCTATGAGGCCCAATTGCTCTGATTCCAGTTCTTTCCCTTGCTTCTGTAGATCTAGGTTGTAAGGGCTATGCACTGGTGTTATTTGGGGGGTGCGTAACAATTTTTTTTTTCTCAGCCCTTTCCATACCTCTGTAAGGAGTTATTTCATGGCAGTCTCTTCATTTGAACCATGAAGGGTGAATTCTATTTTGTTTGGGGGCCCTGACTATAGAAGATGAGGCTTGGTGAGTGAGGCAGGGAAATTTGTAGTCCTCGTGAGCTAAGAATTTACATTCTAAGAGCAGTGTGAAGCCACTGAAATATAATGGGAAATCCATTCCCATATACTGGGAAATATGATTACTCTGACTGTTCTTGAGGACATTGATTAGGGAAAAGGGGAGTAACAATGGAAGCCGGAGAGACCAGCTGGAAGGCTGTGTAGGCAAGGAACCTTGGGACCTGGGCCAGAGCGATAATACAGGAGATAGAGAAATGAGTGGATTCAACATGGAACTGACAGACTTTCAGAGAGGAATTATGAGTCAAGAATGACTTAGGTTTCTGATTTGAAACCTTAGTTTCAAATCCTTCCTCCACTGGGAGGTCATGCAGGTAAGGAATTAAGGAGTTCATATTTTTTGATGGGTTTTATTCAAAATGTCTGTGAAATATCCAGGAAAAGACTCAATTAAATTGCAGTTTGAAATTCAAGGAACGAATTAGATCTATGTTGAGTTACACATATCATCACATGGATTACTTTTAAAATCAGGGGAGAGTGGACATGGTCCCCAAGGAAAAGAATGTTCTTTTTTTTTTTTTAAATAGAGAAGAACGAGCCTAGGAGTTCCATTTTGAGAACCTTACAAGCTATTTTAATACACATTTATTACTCCCCAAATGTTGTGTAAATAATATGTAAAGCCAGTTTTGGAGAAAAGGACAATGAAAACAAGGGATGTTTTAGAAGTCAAGTGTGAAAATTCTATGTACTATATTGTACTTCTCCCCATAAAATAAGCTCTATATGTAATTAAACATATTTTTTAAGAGAGTAATAGTTATGTGCCTTCAATGAACACTACCTTACTTCTAGTTTGAGCATTGGCACAAATACAGCTCATGTAAACACTTTTAGCCTTGTCTTGGAAACTTAATTGATTACTAGACTGAGTTAGTTAATTTACTTCTTCATCTCAGGTTCTTATTTTGAGCCAGCAAGATTATGCTCATCTGATTAGTTCTGCATATTGTCTAACTTAATTGGGAAATTTGTTTAAATCGAAGTTTCCAGCCTAATTCAAATTAGAAAGGAAGGTTTTTAATTTTACCTTTCATTTGCTAGAATTTTATAAAAGAATGTATAAAAATGGCACCAGTTGAATTTTCCCCTGCTGCAATCAATAATCATCAAAATAATCATTAGGCCCTGCAATAAGACATTTCTTGATTTTTTTTTCTTTAAATCTTCTACAAATGATCATCCTCTGACTCCAGGGACCTATAGATTTTATTCTATGGCCTTCCAGCTTTTATATTATAGCATTGAACTGTCATCTATAGCATCCATTAGAATGTTATTGACAAAATGTCCACTCGTATTGAACTAAGTACTCGATAAACCACTGTAAGTAAATTGTTGTGCTCTAACCTCAAAGGATAAACTATTGATTCCCCTCATGAGTATGGACCTAGCAGAATGACCCCATCTGCAGTTCCCTTGTGATACCTGTAAAATGTTGCATAATGGATTTTTTTTGAGGTCTGAGATTGTAAAGAATCTTTTAAAAAAAAAAAGTCTTTGTTAAAACTACAGATTGTTTTTTGTGTATGTTTGTATATAGAGGATTTTTAATTTCAAATAAATAGTTAACCTAATCACTGCATTGTCTTTATAGGCTAATACTCTGCCATTTACAAATTATATTACATTAGAAAAGTAATCCATGCCTGTAGTAAAAAAAATTTAGAATCATTCTCAAAAGAAATTTTTTAAACAGGTTTTTTCTGAGTACTTCTAGAGCTTAATTTGTGTGTGTGAGAGAGAGAGAGATATTATGGTCCTTTTTTCCCTAAGTAGAATCATACCATTCACATTCTTTTGCAGTTGGTTTGGTGGTGACAGTGAGTCTTTCTACTGTACTTTACCTATCTTGAGAATCTTTCCATGCTATTACATATTAATCTTTCTCATTTTTTTTAATAGCTGCCATATATGCCACTATATGATATAACATAACCTAGATCCTTATAATGGACCTTTAAGTTTTTCCTTGTTTGGCTACTTCTGTTATAAATAATATCCATGCATGTTACATTTGTGAAATATTCTTCGTTTAAAGATGTGTGAGATTTTCATGTAAAACTAGAGTAAAAAAATGTACATGTTGCCTAAAGAGTCAAAATCTCCTACAGTTAAAGTGATACATTCAGCATAGTGGAATTAAAGATCAATGGGAAACTTTAAAGAGTGAATATTGGGGATGTTTAAAGGATGTTTGACAGATTTCCCCCCTTATTAGAAAATGTTTAATTTTCAAATGATGGTCAATATACAGAAAAATTTTTTAAACATTTTTGAGACTGTAAGTAATTAGATATCTATCATAATCAGAATTTATTTAACTGCTTTTTTAAAAAGCCAACATTCTAGTAGTTTGATATTACCATTAAGTACATTTGATGCTTACTTTTTCATTCTTGTAATATCTTACTTAGGAGGATGGTCTCCAGTTCCATCCCTTACAAGAAAAAAAAATTAAATTCAAGTGCAGAGAGGGAGGCAACTGGGAGGAGCATTTCATAAGCTCTTACCTATCAGATACAATGTAGAGGTGTATGGCACACCTCCTGGGTGTGAAGGGCTCAACTACAACTTGAGCTTTACCCAACAAATGCAAACAATGTAACCTAATAGTTTATATCCATATATTAATATGTAAAAAATTCAGCATTCTTTGTCTTACATGGCTTTTGAAGTCACTGATTGGTTAGCTGAGTGGTCAATTAATGTTTTGATAGAGATGTCCTTAACAGCCTGGAATCAGTAAGTCGCCTAGTCTTTGTGAAGGGATCTATTTGTGTGTGGAGACATGCCTTCAGTGCTTCAGCCGGGCAGGTGACTCTGTGTTAGGCATCAGTTTCTCCTTGCACAGAGCCTCAGTCTCAGCCAGACTTGAGAGGACAGGGCCTTCTCCGGCTTTTCCTGAGCATGCACACAGACCTGAGCATACAATTAGCTCTACATGTACATGTGGCCTTCTTGATGTCCAAGAATATATCAAAACTTTTTAGATTCTTCATGTACATGGTTTTCCTGGCTTTTCTGTTAAGCTTTTGTATTAGCGTATTGTTTACCCTAAGTATTATATACTACCTCAGGCAGCTGAAAAGTTAATCAGTGCCTACTAATTATTTTCAACAAATGCCCAAAGGGAAAGCTACAAGTCATGTCAAATAAAAATAGCCTTGGATAGTCTTCCAGCTTGCCTCTAGATAGTTGAAAGAATGACAATTCTCTGGTAATGAAGTTTTGAAGGAATTCCAACCCTAGTCTGCCCTCTACAGTGGCTTCTATGCTGTTGGTTTTCACTATGATTGTGGGCTGTTGTTTTTCAGGGAAGTGTGGAAGAGAAGAGTATGGGAATATGACAAGTTAAAATGTTACAGAGTTCATTGTTCTTACTGGAACAATGAACAATTGGCCATTGTTTTTCAATAAATGCTTCTTATATTGATACAATACTTTGATTAATTTCCAGTATTCTGAAAAGTTGATCCTAGCCATTTTTGTCAGTGTTATCATTGCTTTTATGGATGAGAAAATTTTCAGAGGTCTTTCCTCCACCATTTTGGCAGGCATACAATAACATTCAGTACTATCTCTGTAACACCAAGTACTCCTTCAGTCTGTCTATGTGACTCTTTTGATGATGTACAAATTTAAACTTGTAACAGTATCTTATGTTCTATCAATCAAGTAAAATAATCCTACTTTATATAAAGGGGTACATTTGAAATGCATTTAGAAGCATCTTTTAAAAATTGTGAAAGTTTATTTAATCAGTTTAGCTATACATATAACATTTGAGCATGTAGTATATGGTAGGAATTAAAATATTAAAAATAATTTACTTTATATGGATATAAAAATTAAATAAAATATTATTTTCCTCATTTGCAAGTGTGGAAAGCACAAACATAATAAGTAAATTGTTCTAGGTCAAATACTAGTATATGGGACATCTGAGATTAGAACCCAGTACTCTTTTTACTCCAGAACCTAAAGGTTATCATGAACTTATCCACTACAGATGTTTTAAAAAACAGCTCTATTGAGTGAAGTTTAACACTGTTTAAATGCTATCATTACAAAGAAATTATATGGTTACATGTATCACCAAAAACTCATGTTTTTCACTTTTTCGCTTCCATATAAAAGCTATAACCCAACTATAGCCTAAGATGAAGGGGAAAGGGGTGGGGAGGATGGATGGAGGAAGGGTAATTGGTCGGACCACACCTATGGTGCATTTTACCAGGGTACATGTCAAATCTACTAAGTATAGAGTATAAATGTCTTAACATAATAATTAATAAAGTGCAGTGAAGGCTATGTTTACCAGTTTGTTGTATTTCAAATTATATATAAAACCAGCACATTATACCCCATAAATGCATTATTGTACACAGCTCTGATTTAATTTTTAAAAAAAATTGAGAAGGAAACTAATTATTTCATTATTTTAGGTTACGTCACCTATGGAAAGAGAAAAAATGGAAAACCAAGTTTTTAGAATGGTACAACCTAGGTATGAAACCTATTTTACCATTTGCTAGTTTTATGATGTTAAGCAGTGTATTCAGCACCTCTGAGCCTAATGTCTTTATTTGCAAAATAGCGATACATAGTCCCAACCTGGCTGGATAAATATTAGAGGGCTTTGAGCAAGAAAAACTATTGGGACCCTTTTAGAAAAATGGGTAGAAGTATGAATAAAAATTTCACAAATGATGATCATATTACAACACAAATAAATGTAAACCTCAGTAGTAATCAAAGGCTTGCAAATGAAAATGATTTAAATTTCAAAGATGGGAGCATGTAAGTAGTAGGCCAGGTAGAACCTTAGAAAATATTTCAGTAGTGGTTTCATGTGGCTTCAGATTTTCCTTACCATAACATGCAGCATTTCTACATCTAGCATTCTATCCTAAGGAAATAGAAATATGTGCAAAAATTCAGTATGCAATGATATAATCAGTGAACTCTTACTCATAGGAGATATGTTAATTATGCCTTAGTTTTCACTAAGGTGGGAAATATTTTGCAATGAATGCATGATACAAAAATGTACATATAAGTTTAAATACAGAACTAAAAAGTATGTAAGGAAATGACCCAAATTATTATTAGTAAGTGATAGGCTTTGAATTTATAGGTAGGCTTTGCCTCTTTTCCAAGCTTTCCAAATTGTCCAAAATAAGTATATATTACATTTTACAAGTAATGAAAAGTGTCTTAAAAATTATAGAAGGGGGATAAAAAATGTGTCCTTTTTTTTTTAAGGCTTCTGTGTTACCATTAGTGCAGTGGTTTTTTTTTTAACTTTTTTAAATCTCACAACACATTTGAACCTATAGTTAAACTTCTGTGGCACACTTAAATTATGTTGATCAAAAAGAGTGAAAAAAAGAATATATTTACTGTGCTTTGAACTTCTTTCAGAAATAATTAATGATCTCTAATCATCAATGTGGCACACCTAAGATCCCCTCACAGCACACTGGTGTTTGTGCTTAAGTTAAGGGAATCTAAGGAAAACCTATAGATTTTTGGTGAAATAGTGAAAGACCGAACACTTTTCCCCTACAATCAGGAACAAGGTGAGGCTTCTCTCACCATTTTTATTCCCTGTTGTACTGAAAAATATAGTAATGTAGTAAAACAAGGAAAATCAATATATTCTATAAAACATCCAAGCCAGGCACAGTGGCTCATGACTGTATTCCCAGCATTCTGGGAAACCAAGGCAAAAGGATTGCTTGAGGTCAGGAGTTCAAGACCAGTGTAAGCAAAATGAAATTGTGTCTCTAATAAAAATTGAAAAAATTAGCTGGGGTATGGGGGTGCATGCCCATAATCTCAGCTACTCAGGAATCTAAGGCAAGAGGATCTCTTGCGCCCCAGAGTTTGAGGTTGAGCTAGGCTGAATCAATCAGCCCAGGTGACAGAGTGCGACTATGACTCAAAAAAAAAAGAAATCCATATTGCAAAGGAAAGACCTTTCTTTGTTCATAAATATGTATCTGTAGGAAATTCACTGGAATGCACCACAAAAGCTACATGCTAAGCATGTTTATCAAGATTGCAGAATATGAAAATCAATAAACACAAAAATCATTTGCATTTCTACTACAAAAAGCAGTCCAAAAATGAAATTAAGAAAACAATTCTAATTCCAATAACATTCGAAGAATAAAATACATGGGAATAAATTTTAAAAAGGTAGTGCAAAATTTATATGGTAAAAATAACGAAACACTGCTGAGAGAAATCAAACATATAAATCAATGGGTAGATGTTACATTGGAAGACTAATATTGTTAAGATGACAGTTTTCCTCTGACTCATTAGGCATTCTTGGTAGGAGTGAGCATTCATTATTGTTTTTATACATTTATATGGAGATTAAAAGGTAGAGTTAAAACAGTTTTGTAAAGGAAGAAGAAAGGTGGAAGACTTATACTTACTGATTTCAAAATTTACTATAAAACTACAATAATTGAGGCAGTATGGTACTGCCATGAAAAAGACATGGAGACATGCAGGAGCATAGAGAATCAAGAAACGAACCTTTATATTTATGGGCAGTTGATTTTTGACAAAAGTGCTAAGGCAATTCAATGGATATAAGAATAGTTTTTTTCCACAAATGGTGTTGAGACCTTCAGATACCACATGCATAAAAATTAATTTAGACCTTTACTTCACACCATACACAAATGAATTCTAGACTGAAATGTAAGAGTTAAATTTATACACATTCTAGAAGAAAAAATTCATGGCCTTGGATTAGGAATTGAGTTTATCAGCGGTGGCAGCGGCGGCGACGGCGACTGGCAAAGATCGTGCACCAAGCTCTCCTCTTTCAGCCGATTCCAATTCCTGGATTGCAAGAGAGGGGGAGGGCAGAGCGGAGAGTTTTGTGAGGAGAGGGCTGGTGCACCTAAGTTGGAGGTTGGATGGGAGTGTCCTTTGGAGCCGAGCACCCAAAATAAAGCACCTTTTCCAACGTAAACCAGGGAAAAAACTACAAAACTACAA
>CAUYRH010034038.1:0-18904 GCA_963574655.1 Perodicticus potto | reverse complement strand
TTGGAGGTTGCTGTGAGCTGTGATGCCACGGTACTCTATCCAGGGTGACAGCTTGAGGCTCTGTCTCACAAACAAACAAACAAAAAAACAAAAAAACTATGTAAAGTCCTGGGGAGATGTTTACTACATGATGGTTTAAAGTGAGGTGTAAAGCTCTGCATAATATTATCCCAGCATTATTAAAAGGCTATGTATTTAAATACATAAGTGAAGGAAGAATAGGAAAGAAAATCTAGCACTATCTTAGTAGAAGTTGGGTATGAGAGGCCAGTTCAAAATTACTTTGAAATTTCTAGTTTTCTTTTTTCCACAAAACTACAGAGAATATGCAGTCTTTTTCTAATTTGTAAGGATTAACTATGAAAAAAGAAAAGGCAAATAAATAAAGCAGGTTTCCTTTAGTCTGCAAAGAAGAAAAAGTCCCTTACTGAGGTTTCCAGTTGAAAGTCACCGAGCCTTCATGGTTAAGAACTTTGGACCTAACTCTTGGGTTTTTCATAGCCAACAAGTTGCCTTGGATTTTGCTTGGGGTAAACAATTTTAAGTCAGATTTCATCTCTTATGGGTGCCTTGGAATGAATGCCTCCTTAAGGAATAATTCCTCATCTGATTCCTGCCTTTGACTTCACTGACTCCCAGGCCAATCCCTGACTCAGCAGCTCACGCTGCCACAAATAAATGTGGCACACATCATTTTAGACTTCCCTATAAAATAGTATTGCCATTTAGAAGTTCAATTTTTATGTCGTGCTGTTTGGAAAGCCCCAGAACATTCTGGGTAAAAACAATTAAAAAATAAAGACTCAAAGAATAAATCATTCACAGGCTGAAGTTTCCCTTGTAAACGAGTCCACTGGCTAAGTGTAGTATTTAAAATTCAGCCTCTGCTTCATGAAAGCTTATCGCATTTATGTCATCTATGTGATAGATGTTTATAATTTGTACTGAAATTATGCCTAGAAAACTTTGGAATGGCTTATACTAAAATATATCTGTATTTATTTATTTATACACTTCCCCAATAGAACATGCATTCTCCATTGTGGGTGATACCATCACCAGTGGAGTGAAAGTCAGTTCTTGGTAGTGAGAGTGTATAAAAACGTCTTAGACATGATAAGAGTCTGTGGCTCTTCAAAGTTCAACCCTACCCAACAAAATCTTATTCCTTAGCATTAAATTTCTCTCATTATAGAGACATTTAATTTAATTTTAATTAATTATTCAAATTTAATTTAAATTTGTTAACAAGTATTTCAATAAAATCTAATTTTAATTAATTTTTCTCTTTAGTGATGCAAACGTGAAAAAAAGGTTGAGAAACAGTGCAATAGAACAATAATAAGGTGACCATAGAAAAATGAAAGACAGAAGATCCAGAGAGCAAAACAATTATGCAGTTATATCCTTCGATCAAGAGGAGGGCAACACAGGTAAGTGACACAGGTGAGGTATCACACTGCAGCCACAAGCTGGAGTTTTGTTTTATTTTTGTTGAACCTATGAACTTGGGTCTTGGCTATTACCTGATCATGAAATTCACTTACACTCCTTCCTCTAATGTTTTAGCCATTGATAAGATGGAAGCGTGGGCCAGGTGTGGTGGCTCACGCCTGTAATCCTAGCACTCTGCGAGGCCAAGGCAGGTGGATTGCTTGAGTTCATGAGTCCAAGAGCAGCCTGAGCAAGAGCAAGACCCCATCTCTACTAAAATCAAATAAAAAGTAGAAAAACTGAGGCAAGAGGACAGGTTGAGCCCAAGAGTTGGAGGTTGCTGCGAGCTAAGATGATGCCACGGCACTCTACTCAGGGTGACAGCTTGAAACTCTGTCTTTAAAAAAAAAAAGATGGAAGTGTGAACTACCCCAAGCTCCGTCCACAGGATAGGAATAGCCCCGACATCCGAACACTCCCACGGTGTGTCCACTGATCAAAGCAGCCCTTGGAGAACCTGTTCTGACGTTACCAGTTGACGATGTGACCCTCTGCACAGCTTCAGTCACGTGAAGCCAGTCACTGCTACTTATCACTGTCCACAGAACTGTCTCCCTGTAGCTTCGACTCTCACTCACTGTCTTCTGTCACCATAACAGAAGGTGTGGTTTTCCTCAACCCAGCCCACCCTTGACTTCGGCCTCCAAGCCCAGCCCCACCTCACTGCGTCCGTCCGCACCTTTGTTCTGTCTGCAGCTTTTCTTCTTCGAACACATCCTCTCTCTCATCCCTTCCTGATGAAATTCCACCCAGCCTTTAAGATTCAACCTAGATAGTCAGTTCCTGCAGGAATCCTGATTCAGTTTCCCCCACTTTGTCACCGGTTTGTAAATAATATCTCTGCTTTCTGTGCCCCAGTATCTCTTTTATAGCCCGGATCCCATTCTGCTCATCCCGGGCTTGTGTCAGTCTCTCCCACCAATTTGCAACCATTCTGCAGAAGGACGGACCCTTGTGGGTACTTAGCTCCCCTTGAGTTTTTAATACAGAGAAAGGGACTGGAAAACATTAACTTCGTCAAAGAAAACACTTTCTCTAGAAGAACTCCTATGCTTTTAAAATTTTTTAGACACTTTAAAAAATAATCCCAGAGGAAAATGTTGAAGAAAGAGTCCCTTGAACCTTTTAAAGTGGTTCATCTGGGTCTTGAGATGATGAGAACTTAGCATATTCTTTTCTGTAATTTCTACATAGTCAGTTTTTGACTATGGAGCCATATTTTGTTTTTTTTTTTTTTTTTGTCAAATCAGAAATGATTCAAATTTGGTTTTGTTTAAAAAAATAAAAAATGATAGTAGGTTTTGTACTAGGGTAGAAAACTCATGGTCAGAACCAGGATTACACATATATTTTATCTCCAGGATCATCTCTTGTTACTGAGCAACGGGCTGGCTTCCTATCACGTGTAGAAGCCGGTTTGATGGCATCCACTGGCTTCTCAGAAAAGAAAAGGCTTTATTGTGAGTTGAGGGACAAGCAGACAGGAAACAGCGCTCAAATCTGTCTTCCCGATCTGGGGGTGGGATTGCTAAGTAGTCCCAGGTGATCCTAATGTAGCCACTTTGCTAGCCAGGGCTGTTAAGTAGTCAGTTACAGCCCTTTCCCATGCTGCTTGTCCAGGCTCTATGACTTGTGATTTCAGCTCTGCCATCTGTAACAAGTTGCACACTGGTTTATCAGTTTGAGCTGGTCCAGTGCCTACACTCTGAGCAATGGACAGTGTTTGGTGGGGGCTTCGAGAAGACCTGGGAAGGAGACGGCTCAGTGAAAGCTGTTGGCTGACGGCACTTGGCTTTACCAGGCAGAAGGAGGGCTGCTTGTTCGCTTGCCTGCAAGGGAGACTATGAAAGTTTTGAGATACACCAAAATAAAGGAGCATAAAGTTATTTTGCTTAGTGTGTATTTTCTCAAAATAATAGCCATGACGTTCTATGCCCTTTTGCATTCTTGTAAACCATTTTTTAAAACACTGTTTCCACTGATTTTCTTCACTTTCCTAGGCATAACCAGCTTCTTCAAAGCCAGAGAGAACCGTCTGCACATGTGACTGTTTACTGTAGGGGCCAGGAAATAATCGCATGGGCCACGTCAGGTCTGTAGGGTGGAGGAGCCCTAAGCGTAACCTCTGTGGACTCTGGGAGCTTAATGGCGGTGTTGGCTGTGTGGGCGGACACAGTGTCATGGTGCAAGATGGTGCCCCCCTCCATCCTGTCCTTGAAACTTCCTAAAAACTTTCGGTAGGCACGCTCTTGGATACCGCTGAGCAGCAACAGTCCTTTGTTCCTCTGAGGGACACCTGTGACGTGACCACTTTTGGAGAAGAAAGTTGCCACCACTGTCTTTCAGATACGCCAGGGCCACTTCGCTTTGTTGGTGGATTTTCATCAGAGAAACATCCACACTGTCAACTGATGCTCGTTCTCTGCATCAGACTGGCAAATACAGGTTTCATCACCAGTAACGATGTCAGGAACACGTCCAGACTTGCCTCCGTCAACTCTGACCAGCATCTCTTCACACCGTTCATCACGATGCGCTTTTGTTCAGCTGTCAAAGTGTCAGGCGCCCATCGGGATAAAACTCAGCGGACTTGAAGATAATCATGCAGAGTTTTAGACACTGCCTGCGATCCCATCTATAGCGCTACTTCAGGGTCCTTAAGGGTCCCTGGATTGTTTTCCCAAACCATTTTTTCCACAGCAGAAATACCTTGGAGTAAGGTCCCTAAAAGCCCACTGCAAATACTCAAGGCTTTGAGACTCGTTTAACCCACTTTTAAAATCACAGAAAACCATCATGGGAAAGCACTCTCTTCCCTGACGCTGGCTGAATGCTGCATAGACGGAAACCCATGAAGTCCTCTCACAGAGGCGACACAGAGAAGCCGAATCTCAACGGGTGAATCAGCTGATACAGCCTCTCCTTCTTGGAAATGCAGTAACAGACCATAACAGTCTATCTCAAAACTTTCATAGTGACCTTCGTATTTCTCTGAAGTTATGAGGGTCATTCTGAAGGTTTTGAGATCTACAAAAACCAAGCAACGTAAAATCTGCATGGATGGGAACAAATGAGGCCTTCCCAGAAACACTGGCAGGCCAGCCACGGTGAAACCTGCAGGCAATCAGAGAGGACGCTGCTGACGGAGCTTCTGCGACGTGAAATAATGAACCGTAACACATCCCGTCTCAAAACTGGACTAGTAACGTATGTATACGAATGGCCAATAGGCACACGAATAAATGAGCAACATCATTATTTACTGCGGAAATATGAGATACTACTTCACACTTTCCAGGATGGACATATTAAAAAAGATGGACAGTAAGTGGTGACAAAGACATGGAGGGACTGGAACCCTTTACACTGACTGTGAAAATGTAAAATGAGCAGCTGTTCTGAAAATGTCTGGCAGTGACTCAAATGGTTGACCGCAGAATTATCATGTGACCTTGTTAAATGTTCCTACATATTTAACTAAGTGAAATGAAAATATTTGACCATACAAAAACTTGTACATAAATGTTCACTGCAGAATTATTATCAAAAAGTGTAAGTAATCTAAATGTCCATTAAATGAACAATTAAGTAAATAAAATGGGGTCTCTCTGTGCAGTGGAATAGTACACAGCCATGAACAAGCACTGCCACATCACATGGATGAACCTCAAAGCACTATGCTAAACGAGAGCAGCTGACACGAGGACCACGTATTGTACAATTCCATGTATACGAAATACTCCAAATAGGCAAATCCACACAGAAGAAAACATTAGCAGTTGTTAGGGGACAGGGTGGTGAAAGAGTAAGGGAGTGACATCTAATGGGGCTTCTTTATGAAAAGACATAATGGTCTAGAGTTAGTGAAGATGGTTGCAGAACTCTGTGAATACACTAAAACCACTGAATTGAATACAACACTTTAAAAGTGTGTATTTTTTAGCTCAACAAAGCAGTTTTTTTAAATGACCAAAAAAAAAAAAAATCACCTTTTATGTCAAAGTATAAAGATTACATACATACAATCCGCTGTGCTTCTTTTCAACTTTCAACTAACCAACTTACCCTGAATAGTGTAAATAAAACCACCTGCAACTCCCTCGGCACCCTCCATGAGTTCATGAGGCAATGTACCTTCCTCAGCCTGAAAGGAGTCAGAACAAAAGTATGCGCAATGTCTCATTACTAAAATTAAGTTCATTATATTTTAAAATTGATCTGACAAGTCATAATATGCAACAGATAAATCGATCTAAGATGTTGGTGCATTTGAGACTTGTAATACCAGGATAACATATAGTATTCAACTATTTTTGTTATTTGGATTACAGTATTAAAGAAAAAGTATACTCACCAGTGTTCAGAATTTCACCTTACATAGAATCACATTCTTGTGCTTGCTACCATAATAGTACAAAACCAAACTATTTTAAATCCCTACCCTATCACTTAAAAAAATTATTACTTTTGGGCAGCACCTGTGCCTCAAAGGAGTAGGCCCCATATGCTGGAGGTTGGCGGGTTCAAACCCAGCCCTGGCCAAAAACGAAAAAAAAAAAAAAATTATTACTTTTGATTTTCTTTGAGACTGAAAATTCTTGTTGAGTTCAAATACATCTTCAAGTATATCTTTTTTGGGGGGGAGGGGATACAGTCTCACTATGTTGCACTGTGGTGTCACAGCTCACAGCAACCTCAAACTCTTGGGCTTAAGTGATTCTCTTGCCTCAGCCTCCAAAGTAGCTGGGACTACAGGCACCTGCCACAATGCCCAGCTATTTTTTGTTGTAGTTGTTGTTGGGTTTAGCAGGCCTGGGCTGGGTTGGAACCCACCAGCCCTGGTGTATGTGGCCAGCGCTCTAACCACTGAGCTATGGGTGCCGAGCCCACCTTGGTGTATCTTAAAAGTGACCAGGCAGAGAAAAGATCCCCTAAATCAACAGCCCACGTAGTTCAGATAGATCCCTGTTGATTACTGATGCTGTTGAAGGTGCCTATAGACTATTGTGCCAACAGCCAGCAACAGTCCTTTCTACTTCTCAGGATTAGAGGACCCTTTATTATTATTATATTTCGCATGTATAATACACACTACCCCCCCGCAATTTGTGAAGGAAAAATAAGGATGAGGATGGTACAGCTCCCGAGTGGGGCAGCCCAGTGGGCCTTCTAGGCCGCTGCGTCCTCCTGCCAGGCACATGAAATTCCAATCTGGAAGGATCTGGGATCTGGTGGGAGTGGGCCAAAGTGGCTTCACCAAGTGCCATGATAGCAAAGTGGGTGTGGCAGGCCTGATGTGGGCTGTGGCCATGAGGGATGAGGGCCAAGGTCAGTGATATGGAGGGGACTGGAAGCCTCCTGCAGGTCCCAAAGGCCTGGCTGCCTGCCTGCCCATGGGCTGAGCTGCTCTATAAGCTCCTGCCCTGCCCACCACACACATGGCCATGCTGGCCGCAGTCCCTGACATGGCAGGAGGGTAGGGCTGCCCAGAGAGAGGGAAGAGGCAGCCCTCACAGAGCAGGCAGCTGCGGGAGTGCACAGCGATCCACACGTTTCCGGGGAATCCTCCCTTGGAGGATTCTTGAGGATTTTCCTGCAAGTTGAGAGCTTTCCTTCTGTGTGCTGCACGCTGCCCAGCACGTCTACCAGAGCTCCTCTCTAGTCGCTACGGGCTGGATCAGACGGTCGGATTGCAGTCAGCAGGTTTACAGCAGGTTTACTTCTTCTCATATTCATTAATAGGAAGGTCACTTACTCTCTGGCTATCTTTCAGCAGAGTTGCACTGTATACAAAGGGATGTTTTAATGCTGATAGTGTATTCTGAAAAAACTGTCATTTGATTTTTTTTTTTTTTTTTTATTTTGAGACAGGGTCTTGTTCTGTTACTTGGGCTAGAGTGCCACGTCGTCATAGCTCAGTATAACCTCCAACTCCTGCACTCGAGGGATCCTTCTGCTTCAGCCTCCAAATAGCTCGGACTACAGGCCTGTGCCACCACACCTGGCTAATTCACCTATTTTTTATAAGGACAGCATCTCGTTCTTGCTCAGGCTGGTCTCAAACTCCTGGCCTCAAGTGATCTTTCTGTCTCAGTCTCCCAAAGCGCTAAGATCATAGGCATGAGGTACTGCACCTGCCCAACTTAAAATGTCTGTAGCTGAATGCTGAGAAAATTATGAAAGGTGAATAATATAGATTCCAACTTTATAGTTCCATAAAAGAGTGTATACTCCTTATTTTCTTATTGCATATTTCTATATTGTTTTGGCATGTTTAGAACTCAACAGTACTTTTTGTTTATTAACTTCTCTCTAAAAGGTCACAATTTGGCTTTTAATTCTGCTTTAAAAATGTTCTCATATCATCATTTACTGGCAAAAGAGTAAGACTTAATGGAAATGCTCAGCTCTATGCATTTATGATGTAAAGCTTCATCTGCACATGGGGTTTCAAATGACTATCAAACTACCTGACTTTTTTTTAAAAGTTACCTGAATGTTTAAGCTGTCTTCAGCTCTCTACAACTATTTTTCACTCCCAAAGTAGATGATTTGAGTCTTTAAACTTGAACCTAGTCCTCAACTCAAAAGCAAACTTATTTTCTTTAGTGTAACCAACTCAGATACTATAGAAGTTAGGCATGTATCTGGCTTTTTAAAAGTTTCATAAATAAAAAAAGGAGGCAAGGTATTAAATGCACCTGTCTTAAAAATAAGGAAAGAAGAAACTGCAATTAAATTCCATAAAATAGTATAACCTAAACAAAAACAATTTCATAATAAAGGATAAAATCCTAGATCCTAAACATGGCCTAAACAATTTGTGGGTCTGTTTGATGTCGTCCTTCCTCACTGGACTGTAAGCTCCACTATGGGCCGGGGAGGGGCCTGTTCTGGCTGCTCCCACACCTGCCTTACCCACACTGTGCAGCAACCGCTTTCTGAATGAGTAATAATGTATCACGTGATATTCATTTCAAATTCAGAAATTAATTCACCAGAATAAGGTTAATATTTTAAAACATCACTAAGCTTGTAAATTTAAATGCCAAGTGCATTCCTAACCATTCCACCGAGCATCAAGGAGAAGACAAGACTGTCTAAGACGCTGCCATATAACTTTTGTTTACTGAAGGTCATCATTTCAAGTCTTCCTACACTTTTTTAATATTCTACATATACTGTGAGAAACTGTCAAGCTATAGTAAATCTGAAGCGAATTTGAATAAATGAGAAATATAAGTCAAACCCCAGAGTTGCTTCCACAATATAAATGGAGATACTCGATCTTATTTTCCGATATTTTTATCTATAGTATTTTACTATGAAGGGGAGACTGAGCAAGCATTCTTAAAGAATGCTAACAAAATTATTCAGAAATAAAACATCACACAAAAATGTACCAATCTTAGGGCAAAACCGAACATTTACTAACACTGGACTTGCAGAATCATATAGAACTTTTGAGTTTTTTCAACAACATAGTCTATCACATATGTTCTAAAACAGAAGAATTATTTGATCCATACTGCGAGGACCGGTGTCAAAGCAAATTTTATAACGCTTTATGCATTAAAAAAAACCACCTTATGTTCCTAAACAACATTAAGAAAATGACTTACTGTAATGACTCTGAGAACTCCACCTCCGTCATTCACTGTCACCTTGTGAAGATTTCTTGACACGAGGCCGTGGAGGTCCTGGCTTTCCCACACAATCGTACCTTCAAAACTCTTTTGTGGAAAGATAAATAGTGAATCAATTTCTATGCGGCCATCATGTAGGTTTTAAGTAAGTTTTTAGGTTAGATTTCAGAGAAGAGTTAATTTTTTCAAGATCTATTAGTTAAATTTTTTATCCCATGACTAATACACTGGTGCTTACATTTTAGTATATATTCTTAACTATATTTTCCATGTACATATTAAAAACAATTACAAAAGTATATAGACAATTTTGCATGCTGCTTTGTTTCAAAAGCATTTCCTTCTTTTGCTGTGGCCGTTACAACCATTCTTTTTTATGCGTGTAACACGCCGCTGAGTAGACGCACCCTGACTCGAGCATTTCCGCACCGTGACTCGAGCATTTCCGTACTGGTTGCTACCAAACACATAAAAGAATGTCGACATGTTTACTGTAAATGTTCATTTCCCCCCAGTATTTTGTTTTTATTTAAAATAAATTCCCAGAGGTGAAATTACTAGGACAAGAAAGAAAGATATTTTGTGTAGATTTTGGTACACATTACCAAACTAATTTCAAAAGCATTTTTTTACTAACTATACGGTCATTGGCAATTTATGAGAATATTCATTCCATTACCACTCTCCTTGGTACGAAATCTTAGTAGAAGAAAAGAAGTCTAAGCTAATTTGGTAAATTAAAAAAATTATTCCTCACTTAGCTGAATTTCTCTGATTTCTAGTGATGTTTATGAATGGAACATTCTCTCCTGAGAACTTCCTTGTCATGCTTCTTTGCCATTTGGCTCCCAAGTCTTCTATTTTTCTTATTCATCCATGTGAGCTTTTTACAGCATAACAATCTTAATCCTATGCATATTTTATATGTTAAATATTTTTTCAGAATTGTCTGCCACCTAGTATTGCACTATTTTTTTAGAAATTCAACAGTTTAAATTTTACTTTGGCAAATCTGACAAGTTTTCCTTTGTGATTACTACTATTAAATTCTAAGCTTAGAAAGTTATGCTCCCTTGCTTCAAGGTCTGGTGTACAGTGAACTCCTAATGTCTTCTAATTTCTCCATGTTCTCTACTTCTAATTCCATGCACAGCTGGCTCCTTTGTACCATTCGGGTCTTCAGATCCATTGTTATCTCCTCAGAGAGCCTCTCTCCAGAGACCTCACAGAAGGCCCCAACTACCAATTTCTCTCTATTACATCAACCTGTTTTAATACCATTTTCTTGGTTTTATTTTTCAAGACAGGATCTTGTTTTGTCATTCAGTACGTAGAGCGGTGATGTGATCACAGCTCAACGCAGCCTTCTAACTTCTGGGCTCATGGGTTCCTTCTGCCTCAGCCTTCCAAGTAGCTAAAACTACAGGTGTGTGCCACCATGCAAACTAATCATGTAAATTTTTTGTGGCCATGGGGTCTTGCTATGTTGTCCATGCTGGTCTCAAACTCCTAGCCTAGGCTCAGCACCTATAGCTCAAGCGGCTAGGGTGCCAGACACATACACTGGAGCAGGCAGGTTTGAATCCAGCCCAAGCCCACCGAACAACAATGACAACTATAACCAAAAAAAAATAGCCACCCGTGCTGGCAAATGTGGAGAAAGGAAAACCCTTGAACACTGTTGGCAGCAATGTGCATTAGTGCAACCACTGTGAAGAACAATATGGAGTTTCCTAAAAAACTAAACAGAGAACTATCATATGACCCAGTGATCCCATCGCCAGGTGTATATCCAAAAGAGGAGAATTCGGCATATTGAAAAGATAACTGCACCCCATGTTTACTGCAGCACTATTCACAACAGCCAGGATTTGGAATCACCCTAAATGTCCATGAGGGAATGAAGGGATTAAAGAAAGCACCTGTGTACAATGCAATATTATATAGCCATAAAAATAATGAAATCCTGCCATTTGCAACAACATGGATGGAACTGGAGAACACTATGTGAAGTGAAATAAGCCAAGCACAGAAAGACAAATCTCCCATGTTCTCACTCTCATGTGAGAGCTAAATATTAAAAATAATTGTTCTTACAGAAACAGTAGAATGATGGTTACCAGAGGCTGGGAAGGGGAGCAGGGAGTTGACGGGATAAAGTAGGAATGGTTGATGGGTACAATAATATAGTTACATAGTCAGACAAAATGAATAATAATCAACAGTAAGTTAGGGTATACTTTAAAGTAACAAAAAGAGTGGAACCAGGAGCCTGGGCACTGTGGCTCACACCTGTAATCCTAGCAGTCTGGGAGGCTCAGGTGAGAGGATCACTTGAAACCAGCCTGAGAAAGAGCAAGACCCTGTTCTCTACTGAAAAAGGGGGAAAAGTGCTCAGCGCCCATAGACCAGTGGTTAGGGCTCTGGCCACATGCACCAGGGTTGGCGAGTTCAAACCTGGCCTGGGCCTGCTAAACAATAACAACAACAACAAAATAGCTGGGCACTGTGGCAGGTGTCTGTAGTCCCAGTTACTTGGGACGCTGAGGCAACAGAAACGCTTAGGCCCAAGAGTTTGAGGTTACTATGAGCTGACACCACAGCATGCTACCGAGGGGGACAAAGTGAAACTCTGTCTCAAAAAAAAAAAAAAGTAAAAAAGATATTCATGACATGTAGAAGAAAGTAAATTATAAAACTAGATGAATGGTATAGAGGCCAAAACATTAAGTGTGATTATCTCCAAATTATGAGATTTTAGTAGTCTTAGTTATTTTCCTTTAGTTTATCGGCAATTTCTATTTTTTTCCAGTGTGTTTTTGTTTGGGTATATTTAAAAGCTTTTGAAACAGAAGTTCATACACAGATGAAATGGAGATCCCTTTGAATGCATGGAATTAATATATACATATAGTTTCAACTACTTATTGTATCCAACTCCAAAGATTTGTAGTGTATTATAAAAATATGTTGCACAAATACTGCACAAATGTGAAAAGCACTGCAAGACCCTGGTCGTAGGAAAAAGTTTCTTGGGTGTTCAGTAAACTGGTCAATTTTCTAGGCTCCACATCATAACTAACTTTTGATGCTACAGTATGAACTCTATAACTTACCTAAAGTGAATCCAGAAATGTCCAAGAAACTGACCCCTATTATGGCTCCAGAGCACTGAGTTCAGGAATGTACTCAGGTTAGACTAAAACAGCCTGAAAAGGCTGAGCCTGACAAATGAATAATTTGTATATGCATGAGTCTGTCACACCCTACTACTGTACTGTGGCTTAACTCCAGGACTCATGCCACTCTCTAGTACAAATCTATTTAAAACTGGACCCACGGGGACCCAGAAAGTGATGTGTTTTCAGCCATCATATACAACTGTTCGCCCTTTGGAGAAGTTTAACTTAGAAATGTGATCTGTTTGTGGTGCCCGTAGCTCAGTGAGTAGGGCACTGGCCACATACACTGAAGCTGGCAGGTTTGAACCTGGCCTGGGCCAGCTAAACAACAATGACAACTGCAACAACAACAACAAAAATAGCCAGGCGTTGTGGTGGGTGCTTGTGGTCCCAGCTACTCGAGAGGCTGAGGCAAGAGAATAGCTTAAGCCCAAAGTTGGAGGTTGCTGTGAGCTGTGACGCCACAGCACTCTACAGAGGGCGACAAAGTGAGACTCTGTTTAAAAAAAAAGAAGAAATGTGGGAAAGGGCTCAGCGCCCATAAACCAGTGGTTAGGGCTCTGGCCACATGCACCCTCACTTTGCCGTTATCCTGTCTGCAGCGCCTCCCTCCTCTTTCCATTTTTTAGGTAAATAAACTGATTTAACCAGATGGTATCCATGTCTTGTCTTTCAGTCGATCCGTACCTAATACTATCCCTCTTCACTAACACAGTTGTGCAGTTCTCTACTCCACTAAATAATGTTAACATGCAGTGTTTTTCAAAAGTTTCAGAATTCTGAGACATCATGAAGCTCTTTGGAGGTCTAAGTGCAGAGTGTTGCATTTCGGTGCGTCCACAGTTGGCACCCTCATCTACCACCTGGTGCAATGGGATATCAAGTACCTGCCCCAGAAAGCACATACCCACTGCAGCCTCTCTGACCCCTGTACCTCTGGTAAGATGAACTGTTCCACAGGCTTGTACCACAGCTTGTTCACCTGCACACCACAGCTTGGAGGGCTGAAGCGAGCAACGAAGAGGGCCTCCTAAAAATGTGGGGCGGGGAGAGAAGTACTTCACGTTACTACACTGCAGATGCAATAGTAAGTTTTCACACCTGACAGACTGGGCAACTAAATCCACAATGGCTTTAACTGTGGTTACTAACTTCGTGCTGGCATCATTTGGGTTTTCTAGTGCAGACATGGTTATTAAACCAAGATATTTAAGATAGTCAAAGTTGTCATAAAAGTTTTCAAATACTAAATATAATCCACATAAACTTAAAAAAAGCCCCACCTTGAAATAAAAAGCATGAAGGGAAGCAGCAAGTGTTATTAAACTAAGTCAATGTATTGTACTGTCAACTCCCCCACCCCCAAGGGATAACACTAAACCGAAGGTCACAGATTTCTACAGAAATCTGAAAGGAGTCAAGAGACTCCTTTCACAAAGAACCATGGGATAGTAAGATTGGGGTGTAAAACAGGAAAAAAAAATTTTATTTATTTATTTAATTTGGAGCCAGAGTTTCACTGTGTCACCCTCAGTAGAGAGCCGTGGCACCACAGCTCAAAGCAACCTCAAACTCTTGGGCTTAAGCGATTCTCTTGCCTCAGCCTCCTAAGTAGCTGAGACTATAGGCACCCAGCACAACGCCCGGCTAATTTTTGGTTGTAGTTGTCATTATTGTTTGGCAGGCCCGGTCTGGGTTTGAACCCACCTGCTCCAGTGTATAAGGCTGGCTCCTTAGCAGCTGAGCTACAGGCGCCAAGTAGGAAAAAAGAATTTTAGAACAAATTAATATAAATGAAAAAGGGAATGTAAAAGAAGGCTAATTTCATTATGTCTACTGTTTTTTTTTTCTTTCTTTCTCTTTTAAGAGACAGTCTTACTTTATCACCCTCGATAGAGTGCCATGGTGTCACAGCTCACAGCAACCTCCAACTCCCAGGCTTAAGCGATTCTTTTGCCTTAGCCTCCCGAGTAGCTGGGACTACAGGTGCCCACCACAATGATCAGCTATTTTTTGTTGCACTTTGGCCAGGGCCAGGTTTGAACCTGCTACCCTTGGTATATGGGGCCAGCGCCCTACCCATTGAGCCACAAGTGACACCCGGATCCTCCCGTTTCTTTTAGGAAAGAACATTTCCTTATTCTCGTGCCTATTCTTTTTTTTTTCTTTTTTCTTTTTTTCGAGACAGAGTCTCAAGTTTGTTGTCCTCAGTAGAGTTCTGTGGTGTCACAGCTCACAGTAACCTCAGACTCCTGGGCTCAAGCAATTCTCCTGCTTCAGCCTCCCGAGTAGCTGGGACTACAGGCACCCACCACAACGCCTGGCTATTTTAAAGGTGGGGTCTTGTTATAGCTCAGGCTGGTCTCGATCTCATGAGTTCAGGTCATCAGCCCACCTCGGCCTCCCAGCGTGGTGGGATTAGAGGCGTGAGCACCACACCCAGCCTAAGAAAGCAACTTTTGACAGTAAGAAAATTCTCATTTGCCTATTCCTACAGACCAACTTACTATAGAGGAAACTTGTGTTAAGCTATCAAGAATATACAGAAGTTCAAAATTAAGGATGTGTCAGTAGATTGTCTATTTCTGTCACGAACATCAGTTCTTAGCAATGCAGTAAGAATACTTTTTTTATCGTGACTACCCATGAACCCATTAGAATCCACCTTCAACTAGCTCTTTCTTGAGGACAAAGATTATTAACTCATCCCTGGTTAAAAATAACTAGAAGTTAAATCAACATGATCAGACTACTGTATGTCTCAACCAAAGTACTTGATTGATAACTCAAACATAGTTTAAAAAAATAACTATATATACTCGAGTTGTGAGGAGGGTGGAGGAAGGAGGAAGTCATAAGGCGTGGGGAGAGGGAAGGAAGGAAGCCGAGTGGGAAGTGGGGAGAGAGGAGGAGGAACTGGTGTGTTTCCACTGCATGGGCACAATGGAAGGGTATTAGCACACCTCTGGGTTAGGGACAGGACTACAATAGGGACCTTACCTAACACAAACATTGTAACTTAACTGTTTGTACCCTCATATTCATCTGAAATTAAGAAAAAAACTATATATACTAAGAGAATTAAACAATTAAGTGTATGTAAAAAAATTGAAGATTAATTCTAATCACTAGATAGGGATAACAATGGAGTTTAGAGTATTGCTAACCCAGTTACCTATTTGAGCTTCGGTATCAATGACCTTTTAACCACAATCACGTAAGAATTCTTATGTGATTGTGGTTGGGCGGTGCCTGTGGCTCAGTGGGTAGGGCGCTGGCCCCATATGCCGAGGGTGGCGGGTTCAAACTGGACCCGGCTGAACTGCAGCAAAAAAAAAAAAAAAAAAAAAATCTGGACATTGTGGCAGGCGCCTGTGGTCCCAGCTACTCAGGAGGGTGATGCAAGAGAATCGCCTAAGCCCAGGAGTTGGAGGTTGCTGTGAGCGGTGTGACGCCACAGTACTCTACCGAGGGCGATAAAGTGAGACTGTCTCTATAAAAAAAAACAACAAAAAAACAGAATACCTAGAGTTGAGTAACCTGATGACTTTTCAACTTGATTAATAACTGGAATCCTAAGTAGGATTTGTTCCCTCTCTCTTGTATTTGTATCTATAAACACATTTACAAACTACATAGACTCTTTAAGGGCAGAAAGAACAGGATAAATCGCAAAAAAAGAAATTTAATTTTAAACTGATTTGAATATTTATTGCTAACTCTCTCCATTGTATCCATTGCCAACAATCAACATTAGTAATACACATTTAAAAAAACTGAACAGAGTCCTACTTCCAGTAATATCAAACTACTTCTCCTATAGATAATAACTATAAACTGTGAAAAAAACATAAAAAACAATAATCTTAAGGCACTGGAGTTCAAACAAACAAGAATAAACTGAGGGAATACTTAGAAGAATGAAAAGGCTGTAAATACAAGGTGTCCATGAAGTTCCTGTGCAATTTAAAATAGTTGGCTAGTATGTATCACCCACCTCCTATGGCTCTTTGAAGGTACAACCCTAAGGCAACTAAAAATTTGAATGAAAACCTGTAGTCTTTCTGGTGGAAAAATTAGAAGGCAGAGCTGGAGCAAATGCATCTCACTAAAAAAGGGGTGGTTGTGGTGAGGAAGCTCTCAGAAATGAAAAGATAAAAGAGGAAGAGAGCTATAAATTTTTCATATAAAGTCTGTCCAAATCTGTGGCTGACTCATGAAATACACATTCAAGACAGGACTCAAGCAGCCCTTTTAGGCCAAAAGAAAGAACAGAACAGAGATTTCAGATGCTGCCCATTGCAAAAGGAGACTGAGTTCGGAGTCTGTGTCCAACCAATTTAACTACCTCCTAAGACAAACAAATAAAAGTATCTTTTGAGTAATACAGTAGGATTCACACTAGGATACAACACAAAGTTATTACACATAAAATAGGAAAGTGTTACCCATACTTAAGGGAAAAGATAATCAATGCAGACTCTGAGATGACTTGGAATAAGCAATGATTTTAAACCTATTTTTATAACTATGGTCAAGCTCAAAGTTAATGAACACAGGAAATTTTATAGATATATAAACTATAAAAAATTCTATAAATAAAAATTTAACAACTAAAAATTATAATATCTAAAACAAATCTAAAATAAGTAATAGGATAGGCTTAACCACATATTTGGGACGACAAAAGAGTAAGCAAACTCGAATAGAGATGAACAGCAATGGTCTACATCTGAAAAACAAAGCAAAAGAACACTAAAAAAAAAAAAACAAGCACAGTCTTGTGGTCTGTGGGACAACACCAAAAGATCTAATATACATGTAACTGGAATTCTGAGAGAAGTGGCAAGCACAGGTGGAGCTGGAAAAAGTTTTGAAGCATTCGAATTTCTCATATTTGATGAAGACTGAAAACCTGACCATCCCTGAAAAAAACAGACATGAAGGAAAAAACACAACCAAATTGCTAAAAACCAAATATATGCAGAGAATCTCTCAAAAGCAGCTTGGAGAAAGCACATTATATACGTCATACAAGGGAAGGGTGACTGACTTCCCATCGGAAATAATGGGAGGCCAGAAAGTAGCAAAATGTACCCTCGTAAAACTGGAGAGGAAAAACATCGATCCAACATTCCATCCCCAGAAAAGATCCCACAAAAATAAAGGGACAGAAAAAGAATAAAGGTAAAAGAAAACTATTTTTTGGAAAACAGAAACTAAGCAAAGTCATCGGCAGTAAACTTGCACCATAA
Organism: Perodicticus potto; assembly: GCA_963574655.1. Taxonomy (NCBI): domain Eukaryota; kingdom Metazoa; phylum Chordata; class Mammalia; order Primates; family Lorisidae; genus Perodicticus; species Perodicticus potto. The sequence goes on along the minus strand of CAUYRH010034038.1, from coordinate 1,327 downwards.
AATGCTGGAGGTGTTATTTGGGTTGAAGGCAAAGAATATCAGATGGAAACCTGGATATTTAAGAGGGAATGAAGAGTATCAGAAATGGTAAATACATAAGTAAATATAAAAGGCTACTTTTTCTAAATTCCTTTAATAAAGATATATGTACAATCAGCTATTTAAAGCAAAAATTGTAACACGGAATCGTGGGATTTACAGCATACATAGATATAATGTATGTGGTTAACTACAGCAAAAAAGTTGAGGGCTGGTAAATGGAACTATATAGTTGCAAGATTCTTATATTTTACATGAAGGGGCACAACAGTAACTTTAAGAAAATGCAAAAGTTCAGATGTATATTGTAATCGTTATGTTAACCATATACACAAAAAATAATAGCACAAAGAGCTAAAAAGATAACAGAAAAATTAAAATGGAATTAAAAAAATATTTTATTAACCCAAATTAAGGCAGGAAAGGAGGGACAACAGAATGACAAAAAGAACAAGAAGCAGAAAACAAATGGCAAAATGAAATCTAACTACTATGACAGCTTATTAAATGTAAATGAAATAAACATTTCCTATAAAAAATAAGAGATTCTCAGACTGGACTAAATAAAAGACCCGATTATAAGCTGTCCACAAGAAACAATTTCTAGCAATATTTTAAAAACAATAACATTTCCTAACCAAGAAGGGTTTATCCCAGGAACAAGAGGTTGTATTAAAGTCTTAAGTCAATAAATGTAATTCAACCCCTTAGCCAAATAAAGAAGAAAAACTCTGGAAACATTCCAGATGTACACCAATACCAATATTGCTGGAATGCTACTTAGCAATTAAAGGAATGAACAGAAAAAATTCATTAATCATAGAATATGATCAATGAGTCTCAAAAACATACTTAGTGAAAGAAGCCCTACAACAGAGTACTTACTATATAATTTCATTTATATATGAAGTTCCAGAACAGGCAAAACTAGTCTACGATAAAACAAAAAATCAGAAGAGCTGTTGTCACTGGAGAATGAGGAAGGAACTGATTAGGAAGAAACATGAGGGAACTTTCTAGGGTGATAGAAACACTTCAAATCTTTTATTTTTATTTTTTTATTTTTATTTTTTGAGACAGAGCCTCAAGCTGTCACCCTGGAGAGAGTGCTGTGGCATCACAGTTCATAGCAACCTCCAATTCCTGGGCTCAAGCGAGTCTCCTGCCTCCGCCTCCCAAGTAGCTGGGACTACAGGCACCCGCCACAATGCCTGGCCATTTTTTGGTTGCAGCCGTCATTGTTGTTCGGCGGGTCTGGGCTGGATTTGAACCCGCCAGCTCAGGTGAA
>CAUYRH010034037.1:0-14556 GCA_963574655.1 Perodicticus potto | reverse complement strand
GTTGCTATGAGCTGTGTGATGCCACGGCACTCTACTGAGGGCGATAAAGTGAGACTCTGTCCCTGCAAAAAAAAAAAAGAATAGATAAAATTAATAGCATTTTAATTCATCTGTCTTCATATTATAATGGCCTAGGTATTATTTTGGTGAGCTAAAGTAAAATAGCTGAAACTGTTTTAAATACTAAAAAACACCTTGAAATGTTACGATTTTATTCAATGACACGAGTTACATGTATTTGTTATTATCATTACTGTTCATTCCCTCACTCAGTAAATACCTTGACTTCCACGAGCCAGCCGTAGTTCTAGGCAGTGGGCTACAAATGTAGACAAAGCAAAACCTCTGCCTTTGTGAAGCTGATCCTGACCAAGGGAACTGAACGGCATAACTGTGTTGAGTGTGGAAGTCATAGAATTATAATTATGTTAATTTAATACAAATGATTTCGTAAATGAGCACACTGAGTGCCAGGCTCGTTAAGTGATTTGCCCAGAGTCACTCATTATTTAGTGGCAGACACAGAAGAGACATGAATCTCTGAGGCTGGTCTGCGGTGGGGTGTTCCCCAGAGACAGGGCCGGGCATGCTTCACACACTGGGGGGCGCTGCGGGGTGTTCCCCAGAGACAGGGCTGGGTATGCTTCATACACCCTGGGGGATGCTGTGGGGTGTTCCCAGAGAGGAGAGGCAGCTTGCTTCCCACCCCCTCAGGGAGTCTGGGGAGGGAGAAACTGGCTTCACAGAAGAGCACTTTGGGGATAATCCAGATTGCACATTGAGTCTCCAGGGAAAGATTTGAACAGTGTAATCTGCTTATTTCATATAAAAAATGGACAGGAACACAAGCGTTTCCTGGTATCAGTGCTGTAGACTATAGAAATCTATGCCCTTTTAGGAGAGATCCATTCAAAAACAAAATTATAAGGATCAGAGGCCATCATTTTACTTTATGGATATTTACTTAGGAATTGAAATTACCTGGATAATTTAATTTTCTAAACAAGCTGCATTTTCCAGAGCTATTCTCTGTAAGTTGACCACCCAGGGACTATAACAAACTGGTCAACACACAAAAGTGTTCAACATAAGGAACTAGGCCTACCGTGCTGATATGTACATGTGGTATATGTCCAGTCTGTGAAAATTAGGTTGATTTAGGGAGGGAGTCAGTGTAGGGAGAGGTCAGTGTAGGAAGGGGTCAGTGTAGGGAGGGAGTCAGTGTAGGGAGGGGGTCAGTGTAGGAAGGGGATCAGTGTAGGCCGGGGTCCGTGTAGGGAGGGGTCAGTGTAGGGAGGGGTCAGTTTGGGAGGGGTCAGTGTAGGGAGGGGTCAGTGTAGGAAGAGGTCAGTGTAGGGAGGGGTCAGTGTAGGAAGAGGTCAGTGTAGGGAGGGCGTCATTGTAGAGAGGGGTCATGTAGGGAGATCGCTATGAACGCTCTGCTGCGTCAGTCTCTGAGAAAGTCATCTTAGCTAAACAACTCTGCTGGTCCCAGAAGTTGTCACTATACTGGCACCAAACTTTCTCCAAAGAGAGTTTTAAAACGTAAAACTGGAATGATTTATATATATGATGATTTTAAAAGGGCTTACATGGAAATTACCAGGAGGAAAAACATAACCTATCCTTGTGGGGGACTTTGGTATATTCCTCCTCATCCTTAAGTTATTATTTCTTTTCTCCAGTTTAAATTAATATAATTGATCATTTAAAAATTTAGTATGAGATCAAATACAAAATAAGGGATTCAGACAAAGCGCAGTGTGTTTAGAGATGAGAAACTGAAATAGGGATGATGCCCTAATTCAGCAATGTCAACAATGACTGAAGGAACCAAAAATAATAATCTTGTAAAATATAAGACCTGGATAGCATGGAAGTCATTCTGAAATTTCAAAAGGCTCTCAGATCGTCTGTGTGCTGCCAAAACATAAAATTGGGACCAAAGAATTAAGAATGGAAATCCTAAGAAACAAGCCTCCATTCATTGTCAGGAGCTCCCTGCTGTGCTGCTGTGGACAATGCAGGAGTGAGTCCCTGATCAAAAGGGGATGTCAAGGATAGGCTGGAAATGGGTCAGCACGGGGAGGCGGGGAGCTGTCAAGGATAGGCTGGGAATGGGTCAGCACGGGAAGGGGGGACTGTCAAGGATAGGCTGGGAATGGGTCAGCACGGGGAGGCAGGGGGCTGTCAAGGATAGGCTGGGAATGGGTCGGCACGGGGAGGCGGGGAGCTGTCAAGGATAGGCTGGGAATGGGCCAGCACGGGGAGGCAGGGGGCTGTCAATCAGAAGCTGGAAAGCAGTTCAGCTGGTGTGCTGGGAGAAGATGGAATATCATAGGTGGAACTCAGAGCACAAAAACTGTTAGTCCTCAATCCAGACAAATGTATAAACATGCGAAATGTTTCCTACAAAATCAGATGATTCGTGAGCCCCCTGAGTTTTTGTAATTCTCATTTTTTAATAATAGAATTACAAAAGTAATGCCCAAAGTTCTTTCTCCAATTTATAAATGCTAAGCATCATTTCCTGGGACTACAGAGAATACGGAGCTTGGGCGGGATGTTTTGCTTGTTTTGGACTCTTACTGTTATTTGTTTTTGTTTGTGTGTGTTTTGATGATGGTAAATATAAGGGATGTGACTCAGAAAAGGGTCCCGGATGTCCTTTGAATGTTTAAAGTTTTGTGAACAGGTGAAGCAAGCATGATACCTTTCTGCTGAGGCTTCAGAGAATAATGTGACATTTTCCACCAGAGAGGAGAGAGAAAGTGAGCGCAGAAGCCCAGCGTCCAGGCTGGAGCCCGTGGGAGGATGCGGCCAGCACGCTGAGATGTGGCTCAGCTGTTCCCTGCTGAGACTGCTGGAATTTAGAGAATGCTCCCTTGACTGCTGTGCTTAGATTCCAACCCCAGATTACAGGCACTGTTCCAACCCAGGAACAACCCCAGATTGCAGGGGTCAGTGGTGGCCCCTGGTGGGTGAGTTAATGTCTTTTTCTCATTTCTCGTTCTTTCTTTCCACAGCTCAGTGAAGGTCACAGGAAGAAGCAGGAACTGTTGCATAGAAGGAATCCTCTCCAACAAGCCAGACCGAACCACCAGTCCCTATATCAATTTAGACCTGTGCACCAGAATCCACTTGCTAAAAAGCCTTTCCACCCTATCCCACAACAACGCCCTCGGCGTAGGCCTCCACCTCCAGTTAAACCCCCCGGAGTCCCAGGTCATCCACGGCCACCTCCATGTCCTCCTAAAAATCACGCTGAAGTCACAACTCTGAGTGGAACATCCACTTCCACCCCAATTACTACCTCTCCAGGCCCAACTTCTTTTTCTCAGAATGTTAACACCACAGCTGCCCCAGAGCCCACAGCTGCCCCAGAGCTCACAGCTGCTCCAAAGCCCACAGCTGCCCCACAGCCCACAGCTGCCCCAGGGACCACAGCTGCCCTACAGCCCACAGCTGCCCCAGGGACCACAATTGTATCAGACCCCACAGCTGCCCCTGAGACCACAGCTGCCCCAGAGCCCACAACTGCATCAGACCCCACAGCTGCCCCTGAGCCCACAGCTGCCCCAGGGACCACAGCTGCCCCAGAGACAACAGCTGCCCCAGGGACGACAGCTGCCCCAGAGACGACAGCTGCCCCAGGGACCACAGCTGCTCCACAGACCACAGCTGCCCCAGGGACCACAGCTGCCCCAGAGACAACAGCTGCCCCAGGGACGACAGCTGCCCCACAGACCACAGCTGCTACTACTCAAACTGCTACTACTACCACCACCCAAAATAGAATTTCTCGATTTCTCTTAGGTTTGAGGAATGTACTTAAACAAATTTTTGATTATTTGGTGAATCAGTAGTGCACTGTGTGTTGTAAAGTGTGCTGTCAGTTGTAAGATGCAATTTACAAGTGCAGAACTACCATCTTTACTTTTACCAATCGCAAAGTGAAATTATACAGTTCAGATTTAAAGCACTATCACTCACCTTTCAATCTAACTATTCACCTTTACGTGATCTATTAACAAGACAGTCCACCTCTATCCCACAAGTCAGGTACATGTCCAAGATTCAAGATCACTTTTAGGGACCTACAGGGAGAGGAAATCATTAGATAAAGAGACAAAACTGGATAAGTCAATCAATTATTTACTTTTTCCTAAATATAGGAAACTACAAGATCACTACATTGTACCCTCAATCAAAACTGACCTGAATCACTTAATTCTATAAACATGAAGGTATAAAATTGAGTTTCTACACACGAACAGAAGTACTACCTCTATCTATTCTAAATGTGTCCATCGATAGAGCTGCCATTATATTGCTGATTAATGACAAAATCCTTTACATATTCACCTTAAACTTTACATAAAATCACCTTCCACAAAATGTGAACCAAGAAAGGGGAAATGCTGCTTTGAAGTGAAGATTTGAAGTGAGTGGGCTGAAATCTGACAGCCAAGCATAAACCAAGCCGTTCTGCATTTCTGAGAGCGCGTAACTGCTTAATTCTCTGTTTGACGTTTACTGCTGTCTGTCCAGGTAATTCAGATCTAATGTGCCTCACTCTAGCCTCTGTGAACCACAGAAAACATTTCTGTATGTTCACATGGTGCTCAGAATCTTTTACTTACCAATTCAATTCACATTCCTTCAGTGTGGAATGTATTTAACAGTGGAATATTTTCTAGAACATTTAGTATGTTTTAAACCACACCAAACTACTGCTTAATGTCAATTGCAAAACTGTCTCTAAAAATAAACCCTGACTTTACTTGTAAAAGCATAAAAATCAGCTACTTGGTCTATAGAGATTATGTTAATTTGGGACATGAGGTATTTTTATCTGTCGCTACAACTAAGAACTCTGGTGATTGTATTTTGATTTTTTGGCTAATAAAGACTTCACATGGCAATCTATTTCCATTGTGTGTATTTGAAGTTTCTTGCCTTTCTTGGACTCAGACTGGTGAAAAGAGGCCTACATGAAGATTTACATTCTTATCGACTCTGCCACTACTCAGCCAAGAGACCCAGGTAGGGCACACTATCTCTTCAAACAAAGTGGTTAATTTACTTAGATTAACTTAATCTTACTTCTTCATGTTTTCAGTCCAAATTCTGTGTTTGCCCCCTGCTTCTCAGTCTGAAGGGGCCCGTGCTGCTCACCTGCCTCTGTCCCTTCTGGGCTCATCCCAGAGAGCTCTGAACAATCAGCCCAGAGCCGCCCACTGCAGGCACCTCTGTCTGGACACCTCCGCCCAGCACGGGACTCTGTGAAGGGTTCCTTTGCTCTAGAACTCCCCATAGGGCCAAGACTGTCAAATCCGCACCATGGACCAAGACTCCACTTCCTCACCTTGCCCCCTCCCCTCACAGATGTCAGATCTGCACTGTGATAGGAAAGCTTCCCCTGCCCACTTCCGCATCGTCCGCTGTTTTTCATACACATTTGTCCCTAATAAACTGTTTCATTTCCAAAGAGGAAAAGGAGACAGTAGAACAAATCAACTGATTGCCTCATTGGTAAAAGCTGAGAGGCAAAAAAAAAAAAAAAAAATCACCTAAAGCTGAAAAATCAAGCAGACAAAACACATACTAAGAAATCTAATCTGTGGACTAATGTCAGATGTGAAGGGAAAAAGAGGAGGAGGAAGAAGAAGCTGCAAGTTAATTTTATTATTTCCAGAGTAGGAAACCAATAGACACTGCCCAAAGGAAGAGAGAACCCAGGTTATCCCTTAAAGATATTAATATGTGTCTATTAAAATAAAATTAAAACCTTTCTATAGAATACAACAACTGCTATGCAGCCTTAAAGAAAGATGAGACTTTACCTCTTTCATGTTTACATGGATGGAGCTGGAACATATTCTTCTTAGCAAAGTGTCTCAAGAATGGAAGAAAAAGTATCCAATGTACTCAGCTATGAAGCTAATTTAAAGGTTTCATATGAAGGCTATAACCCAATTGTAGCACAAGAATATGGGAAGGGAGGGGAGGGGGGAGGTTGTGGTAGAGGGAGGATAATAGGTGGGGCCACACCTATGGTGCATCTTAGAAGGGCACAGGCGAAACTTACTAAATGCAGAATACAAATGTCTTCATACAAGAACTAAGAAAATGCCATGAAGGGTATTTTAAACAGTTTGATGAAAACATTTCAGATTGTATATGAAGCAAGCCCATTGTATCCCTTGATTGCCCTAATGTACGCAGCTATGATTTAATAAAAAAAAAATAGTTTTGTTCAATTTTCTTATTAAGAAACTACGGTGTGTGGCTCAACGAGCTAAGGTGCCAGCCTTAGCTGCAACCAAAAAATGGCCTGGCGTTGTGGCGGGTGCCTGTAGTCCCAGCAACTTGGGAGGCGGAGGCAAGAGACTCGCTTGAGCCAGGAATTGGAGGTTGCAGTGAGCTGTGATGCCATGGCACTCTATCCAGCATGACAGCTTGAAGCTCTACCTCAAAAAAAAAAAAAAAAAGAAGAAGAAGCTATGGTGTGTTACATATTGTTAGGCATTAATTGTACAAAGCAGAAAGTAATGCATTTTCCACCTTCAAGATATAATTGTAGATGGGAAGAGACATGTAAACACATTATTTTAACACAATGTGGTGACTTGATATAATTGAGAGGTACCAATGATGGATTATAAAGACAGGGTCGTGGAAGGATGTCAAGAACAAAGGCAGAAGTATCAGTAGGAATCTGTTGTCTGAGCTAAAACAATGGTGGTAAACGTCTCGATTTGAAGTTAGGAAGCTAAGTCCTATCTCTTTGTTTTGGAAGGTAGATTTAAGATACATTTGGGAGGTTACTTGTATAGGGTTAGTAACAATTCCATGAAGATGTAACATATTAACATAAGGCTACATCTTGTTATCAGACCCCTTCTTGCTTTCCTGTTGGTCACAATGAAGTAAGTTGCTGTATTGTGAGGGGGTCTATGGGAGGAGCAGGTTGCAGGTGACTCTGGCAGCCTCTAGGCTCAGTGTGGTCCTTAGAGGCAGAGAGTGCATCAACCAGCAAGAAGTAAAGGGCTGACATCCTACAGTCTTAAGAAAACAGACTCTGCCACCAACCTGCATTTTGTATTTTAGTTTTTTTTGAGAGGTAGAAATTGTGAGCAAAGAAAATGGATATTTAGCTGAGGAGACTTCTAAGAAAAATATTGAAAGAGTGATTTGATTCCTTCTGACTGCTTATAGTAAAATGTCAGGAGAGACAGATGAATTGAAGAACAAATTGTTAAGCAAAACGGAACCAGAACTTAAAGATTTGTAACATTTTTAGCTGCTCATATTGTAAAACATAATAAAGTATGCTGTGAAGAGAACCAAAAATGTGGTTGGAACATCACTTCATGAAGAGCTTCTGGAATTATACCAGCAAAAACACTGTCAGTTTAACTTGAAAAGGATGAAGATAGGAAGAAATGAAGAAAGGCTATTGGGTTTGTTAGATTCAACCAGACAAGTGAATAGGACTATTTGGCTGCAAACAAGCACTGCTCTTCCAAAAGAGGGAACCATGATTTTGAGGCTGATTTGGAAGTCATCAAGGCTACTTCCTCAGTTTCACAGGCTGAAAAGCCTTTGCGCAAAGTCTTGCGGGCAGGACAAGCCTGCAGAGATATAAGGGTGGAGCCTCCTAGAACCCTTGAAGCAAGCACTGGCTCACAGCCATGGGAGTGAAGCTGCCATATTGAACTTGGATGTCCTATCCTCCAGAACTAGGAGGAAATTTCTGTTTTTTAAGCTATTCGGTCTCTCCCAAGCAGCCTAATATTCTAATAAAATGAATATGAAAATATTATATTTAGCAAACATGAATGATCAATATAGAGACAGAAGAAAGGGGAGGTATATGGAATGATTCCCAGATTCTACTTTAGGCATTTGGAATTAATTTTATTCAGCATCTGTAGAAATACAGGGAGGGAAAAGGAGCCAATCTGGGGGAGTGGTAATGAATAGCTTTTATTTTTAAAATTTAATTGGAACTTTTATTGAGACCATTATACATTCCCGTACAGTTGTAAAATGCAAGATAGAGACCATCCTTGTACACTTTGCCCAGAATTCCACAATGGTGATATTTTGCTAAGCTATAATATCACAACCAAGATATTGAAATGGAGATAAAGCATAAATCTCTTTCAGATTTCCTCAGAGCTACTTGTGATCATTTTTGTCTGGATTATACTCTATGTATGTTATCAGCTGTGTAAATTCACGTGTCCTCCCCCACAGTCATGACCCTAATAGTTCCAACACTACAAAAATTCCTTCTGTTGCTCTTTTATACTTGCACCCACCTCCCTTCCATGTTGCTGCTTCCACCTCATCTTTAAGCTCAGGAAATCACTAATCTGTCCTCCATTTCTAAAATTTTGTCATTTCAAAAATGATGTATAAGTGGAATCATACCTTTTAAGATTGGCTTCTTTTTTAAGCATAATTTTCTGCGGAGTCGTTCAGACTGTCACATGTATTAGTAGTTTTCCCTCTTCTTGTTGAGTGGTATTCCATGGCATGTAGGTGCCATGATTTGACTATTTAAATATTGAAAGATACCTGAGCTGATTCCAATTTTTGGCTGTGATAAATAATACTACTATAAACATTTTTACATACATTTTTGTATAGCTATACTTAAGTTTCTCTGGGATAAATGGGCAAAACTACAATTGTTAGATCCTATAACAACCACATATTTAGTTTTATAAGAGCCTGAGAACCTGTTTTCCAGTGTGGCTGTCCCAGTTTACATACCCACCAGCAGTAGAAGACTGATGTCACTGCTCTGCTTCCCTACCAGCATTTAGTGTAGTCACTATATTTTAGCCATTCTGATAAATGTGTAGTAATAGCTCCTAATTTTACTTTGCATCCATCTAATGGCTATTGATGTCGAACGTCTTTTCATGTGCTGACTTGCCACCTGTATTTCCTCTTCACAAAGTAACTCTTCATGTAGTTTTCCTATTTCCTATCAGATTGTTTGTTTTTATTATTTATTTATTTATTTATTTATTTATTTTTGCAGTTTTTGGCCGGGTCTGGGTTTGAACCCGCCACCTTTGGCAGGTAGGGCCAGCATCCTACTCCAAAGAGCCTTTGTTTCTTTTTAAACTGTTGGGTTTTGACTACTCTTACAAGCAGAGATTTGAACACGTCTTTGTAGACTCTTGTGAGTTGAGCGCCCAAGAGGCAGAACAAATAGGTGAACATATAGAGGTGGTCAACATAAGGAAGCCTACGTATGTGTGGTGCTTGTCTAGTTCAGTTTAAGGAGGTGGTCAAGGTAAGGAAAAGGTCAGCTATGGTGGTTCTACTGTTTGTATAGTTTAAAGCAGACTAACACAGCCTAATATAGAGAAGAAGAAGAAATAACATCTGGAAGTTCAGACAGGTAGACAGGAAGGAGGCAGAACATGTACATCTGGAATCCTAAGGAGCGATCAAGCACTGAAAGATTATGAAGCTGTGATAGTCAAGAAGACATGATATTGGAGCTGCCCTTGGCTGTCAAACGTAGCAAGCCCTCGTGTTTTCTTGAAGTAGGGAATAATTTTTTACCCTTACAAATTTTATTGTATGCAAATAAATGCTATTCTTTTGTTTTGGGAGGTCATATTGTTGCTCTCTCAGGCAAAAGTTCTATGGCATCAGCCCAGTTCACAGCAACCTCAAATTCCTAGGCTCAAGTGATCCTCCTGCTTCAGTCACCCCCAAGTAGCTAGGACTACAGGTGTGCAGCACTACATCCATCTAATTTTTCCTATTTTTATTAGAGACAGCTTTTGCTCATGGCCCAGGTTTTTCTGAAACTCCTGACTTCAAGAGCTCCCCGCTCAGGCTCCCAGAGAGCTAGGATTACAGGCATGAGCCACCACACTCAGTCAATAAATGCTATTCTATTTCTTGGACTTTAACTCTTGTACGAAACACTAGGGTTTTCCCATTTATCATAGATCTTGCATACTTACTTAGTAGTTTCAATAAGATGTATGAATTTTTCCATTGGGAGAAAATATGTATTTGTAGGTGTGTGACATAAGAATAGAGAAAAGGCTTGGTGGGGCTAAAGTCTACAACTCAGATTACCCACAGAAATAGGGCAGATATTTTATAACAAGATTCTTTTTAAGACACTTAAAGAAACTTCAGCTCAGAGGGAAAATCCATTATCTGGGACGTCTGTGGTAGACAATCTTGGACGTCTAGTAAAGCAGGCAATATTGGGAGTTTATCATGAGCAAACATACAACACCGTATTAGAGAAGAAGAAAAGAGGAAATATCTGGAAGTCCAGAAAGACTGGAGCATATTCATCAGAAGGAGATTCAGTGGCAAGGTAACAATTCATCACTGAAGACAGATATTGACTACTTGAGGATGTCGACTGTGTTTTCTGATTTATATTCTACAGACTGAGTTTACATTCAAGATTTAAAATTAATATGGTTCTGGTGCTAACCAAACAGAAGTCCACTCAGTGGAGCAGGGATGTAGAGGTTCCCCTGATGTTAATCGCTGAGTTGTGGGGGCTCCTGGAGGACAGACCAAGACTATAAAACCAGTGCAGGAGGGAGAAAAATTTGAATTAGTTCGTGCCTCTTTACCAACTCTGCACAAATATTATATTTCAATAACAAATGCTGCCCCAATCCCGATATAGAGTGTCTAACAGCAGCTTATACATATTACTCTAGGGTCACAGAGAATCAGACTAGGGATATGACTAAGTAATGACCAAGACAAAGGGACAAGGCACTTGCTTCTTAAAAGACAGAAATTAAAAGAAAGGTCACTGATGTAGTTTATCCAAACTTGCCCCCTCCAAATCTCATGTTGAAGCTGATTCCCAGGTGGGTGAGGGCCTGGTGGGAGAAGTTTGAGCCTTGGAGACTGATCCCTCATGACTGTTTGGGTGCCTTCCTAATGAGAGTAAGTTCTTGCTTTATTAGTTTGTGGGAGACCTGGTTGTTTAAAGGAGCCTGGGAGTCCTCCTCCTGCTCCTCCCGCCCCCGTCCCCACTCCCACATGTGACATGCCTGTTCCCCCTCCGCCTTCTGCCTTGACGAGAAGCTCTCTAAAGCCCCCCCAGAAGCAGAGGCCAGGGCTATGCTTCCCGTACAGTGTGCAGAACCATGTACCTAATCCTCTTTTTAAGTACATTACCCAGCCTCACGCAATTTATTAAAATTACAGCAGTAGAAAACAGACTGACAGCTATGTTTGGAAATTATTTTGCTGTGGGGGTCATCAAAATTGATTTGATGATGTCTGAAATCCTAAATCTATAAAAGATATAAAATGTTATACATATACACATATATGATTTTTTTTTCCCAGTAAACGCCTACCCCATTCTGAGAAGCCCCTTTTCTTACTGGGTAGTATGCTGACTGCCTTCATCACCTTAGGAGATTTCATCACTTTTCATTCTCTTTTTGTTATTAACATTTATTATTCCTATTAAAAATTAACTCAGACTATTTTCAAAGTTCAATCTTATATTTGATACAGAGATCTTCCTTTTGCCTGAGCCCAGGATAGACTCATTCTAGTTGCTCTGAGTACGAGTGGGAGTGGTGGGAAGGGCTTGGGAGTGAGTGGTGACAGGGGAGTGGCAAGAGGGGCTGGAACACCCTGCTTTCTCACATCCTTTCATCCTTCCTTGTTATTTGCCCAGGCTTGGGCAAGGGAGAAAGGAGGCTACAGTATTTTCACATGCACCTCTCCGTGCTGAGCGCTGTCCACCTTCTGCTGGTTGGCAGCGCAGCTCTATTTTGGGCATTCTGTCGTTTCTATGAAGCTGGAACCCACATGCCGCTTCTCTCCCACAGTCGCGCCTCTGGTGGTTTTTCAGATCACTTTGTAAGGGCTACTTCTGTCGAATCACCTGGTGTGGCAGAGCAGGCTGAGGTCTCCCTCCTGCTCCCACTCCCGGCCCTCCTCTGCCTGCATCAGAGATGGCTGCAAGGTGGACTTCACACATGAGAAGGCCCATGGTCTCCTGCTACTTTCTTAAGAGAAGCAGTACCTTTCAGTAAGAATATTAGGAAAAATACACAGAAGCCAATTGAATGGAAATGAGAAAGCCTGCATCGGATTATATCTGTTTTCTTATGAGGAAAGAAGTGATGTGCTTTTCATTCAGGAAGAAAAATTAACTCTGGTATAGGAAAGTCTGAGGATTAATATTATTGTCATCATTCTACCATTTTTACTCTTGAGATGAGAGCCAAGTAGTTCAAATACAGCCCAAGGGTATGGGTGGTGTTTGTAGAATACTCAAGTGGGATTATTTGGAGACTTCCCCAGCAATGCTGGAGGTTCACCAAAGGAAAATGGCAATGCGGATGGTCCAGATATAGGCATTGCCAAGTTGGTAATAATTATGGCTTAAAGAGATCAAAATTAGAGATTTCAGGTAAGAGCATCCAGGAAATGGCTTCACTTCGGTTCCAGAATGTGCAAAGAGGGAAGTGAAGCCAAATAGAGACAGGCTGGCAGAAAGCAGGGGAGGCAGAATTGTTGATTATGTTGACCAGGATGGTTTGAAACTATGAATATTTTTAAAAGGGTGGGTTACCATTTATATTTTATATATTCCCTATGAAAACTGTAAGTAGGTGTACCCACATTTAGATGGGGAAACTGAGTCCCAGAGCACAAAAGTAAATATGTGACAGATAAAATAGGTTTTAACTGATTCCAAACACTACATTGTTTCTATGAATGAACTGAAATTGTAGCAGCTAATATATAAAAAGCAGAATTGGAAGACTGAGTTATAAGTTGGTTTTGATAAAAGATAATTATTTTATAATAAATTGTTGCTCTGAATTTTCACTTGCTTTAATTTTTTTCTAAAACGTTTTTCTTCTTGGGCGGTGCCTATAGCTCAAAGGAGTAGGGCTCCGGCCCCATATGCTGGTGGTGGCGGGTTCAAACCCAGCCCTGGGCCATAAACTGTAAAAAAAAAAAAAAAAAAAAGTTTGTCTTCTCTACTGAGAAAAATGACTGATAAAAACAATCCAACAAATGTTACATAAAACATCATTTTTTATCAAATCATGAAAGTTAGTGTTTTCAGTTGTTTATGCCAAATGTACATTCCACTACGTCTTTTGTGTTTTATCATGAAATTTAAATAGTGTGATGTGCCCTGTGCATAGCAGAGCTGCCCTGTGCATGAAATGTAATGGAAGAGTAAATACTGTATTACATTTTTTCAAGTAAATAATAAAAGATGACATTGATTCATTTCCTTCACACGTTCATTCTTTCTATCATGAACATTGCTAAGGAAATGATCATAACGCCAGTAAACTGCCCTATGTCTTTATCATAATACCTGCAACCAAGTTAAAATAATTCTGTAATAAACCATCCAACTTAAAATAATTCTGTAATAAACATTCATTTCATTGCTTTGAAGAAAATAGTAATTTCATAAAAGTGTTTTATGAAACACATTTTTTTTTGTAGAAATTCTCTAGGTAAAATGAGGTCCATGGAGAAAGTGATTTGAGAAACACTGTTTACCACCACTATCGACCACTTTACCCTACGTGAGAGTTAACGCGTTTATCGGCATGACAAGGACATTGGAAGCTTATGCTGTAAAAAGTTATTAATGCTATTTATTCTAGAAAAATACAGAGCCAATAAAGTCACCTGGGAGCCAGTATTTTCTAAATATGTGTATTTTATTATTCTTCATTACATTATTGCTCCCTCTACTCCCCAGTGGTAAGATAGAATTTATTTACAGAAAAGAATACAGAAAACACTAAAGCTCCTGGTAGAGGGAGAGAATTCAAGTGGGGAGAGAGAAGCTCTCTCCGTTTCTCTCCCGGTCTTTCCCCGTCGCCTCCTTTAGGCCTTTACTCTCAGGGTATATAAAGGTGTATGGGTTCTTTGGCCAGGAAACTAATGAATACAGTCCCTTCCGCCGGGGGCAAGGTGAATGAGTGTATCAATGAATGGACACAGTCCATTCATGGAATTGAGGCCTAGGAAATTCACAAGAAATTGACCTAGGTATAGGAAATGTGGGTTCCACATTTAGTCTTAAGTTTAAAGTGAAGGAGACACCAAGGCACAGGTGTCTCCTCGGCAGTTGTCCAGCCTTTTTGGCTATTGGAGCCTCTGGTGGGGGTTGGAGGTCCCCCTCCTTGCCTGTCATCCAGCCCGCTGGCTCTTTAGCTGGCTGCCACAGCACCAACACCGCCAAGGAGGAGGTGGCAGGCCCGCCAGCTCTGCTGAGCTGGCTAGGGCGCCAAATGTCCTGCATCAATTCTCCCTCTCCAAGTAGAAACTCTAACTGCTGTTAGGGAAAAGGGGCGAAGACTCGATCTAACTGCTTCCTGCTGAATCGGGTGATGATAGAAGGGGGCAATTAGGGTTTCTCTGGAGGGAGAGTGATACAGGGGTTCATGGACTGGGACCATCTTTATTGCGTGTGGCTTGATGACCTTTCTGGAAAACATAAATCTGATTAGTGTAATCAGTAATAGGCAAAGGTAG
>CAUYRH010034033.1:0-14904 GCA_963574655.1 Perodicticus potto | reverse complement strand
GTCTCCCTGGATAGAGTACCGTGGCATCACAGCTCACAGCAACCTCCAATTCCTGGGCTCAAGCAAGTCTCCTGCCTCCACCTCCCAAGTAGCTGGGACTACAGGTGCCCGCCACAACGCCTGGCCATTTTTTGGTTGCAGCCATCATTATTGTTTGGCGGCCCGGGCAGGATTCGAACCCGCCAGCTCAGGTGCACGTGGCTGGTGCCTTAGCCCGTTGAGCTACAGGTGCCGAGCCAACTCTAGCTATTTAAAAAAGCACGAGGGACTTTATTTAAAAGATAGAAGGACCAGGTGTGGTGGCTCACACTTATAATCCTAGCACTCTGAGAGGCTGAGTTGGGTGGATCACCTGAGCTCCGGGTTTGAGAACAGCTTGAGCAAGACTGAGACCCTCATCTCTACTAAAAGTCGAAAAATTAGCCAGGCATTGTGGTGGGTCATTCTAGCTGCTCAGGATGCTGAGGTGAGAGGATTACCCAAGCCCAAGAGTTGGAGGTTGCTGTGAGCTAAGATGATGTCATGGCACTCTACCCAGGATGAGACTCTGACTCAAAAAAAGAAAAGAAAAGAGAAAGATACAAGGGTTTCTCTTGGAACTGAAGGATGTGTCCAGCTGCCCTGGCTCTAGGGGAGTAGATCAGAGCTACCTCAGAGAATGTTGGCAGGTGAACTTGCAGTGCTGGGCAAGACCTGAGTTGTTTGGGCAGTAATATGTAAAGCTATTTATGTTTCTCCTCTAGTCATCCTTTGACTTCTGCAATAATGGGATTTTTTTTTTTTTTTTTTTTTGAGACAGAGCCTCAAGCTATCCCCCTGGGTAGAGTGCCGTGGCATCACAGCTCACAGCAACCTCCAATTCCTGGGCTCAAGCGAGTCTTCTGCCTCTGGCTCCCAAGTAGCTGGGACCACAGGCGCCTGCCACGACGCCCAGCTATTTTTTGGTTGCATCTGTCGTTGTTGTTTGGCAGGCCTGGGCTGGATTCAAACCCGCCAGCTCAGGTGTACGTGGCTGATTCCTTAACCCACTAAGCCACAGGTGCCAAGCCATAATGGAATGTTTTTAGTGACAAATATATGTGTTCTGCTGCTGTGCTCTCATTCTTTTAAATCTTTTAATTTCAGCCCTTGCTTTTTTTTTTTTTTGAGACAGAGCCTCAAGCTGTCACCCTGGGTAGAGTGCTGTGGCTTCACAGCTCACAGTAACCTCCAACTCCTGGGCTCAAGCGAGTCTCCTGCCTCCACCTCCCAAGTAGCTGGGACTACAGGCGCCGCCACAACGCCTGGCCATATTTTGGTTGCAGCCGTCATTGTTGTTTGGTGGGCCGGGCTGGATTCAAACGTGCCAGCTCAGGTGTACGTGACTGGCACCTTAGCCGCTTGAGTCACAGGCGCTGAGCCAGCCCTTGCTTTAAAAGTAATACAGCAGGAGCAATTTTATCTTGTCTGATGCATCTGAAAGTGGAACTTGGTCAGTTAATTTAACAAAAGTCATTAAATCAAGGAGTATCATAAATGAGAGATGCTTTAAATGTTTTAACTTAAATATGTATTTTTGTTTATGTATATGTATGTCTTTAAAATGAAGACAGTTGGGGAGTGCCTGTGGCTCAATGGAGTAGGGCACTGGCCCCATATGCCAGAGGTGGTGGGTTCAAACCCAGCCCCAGCCAAAAACTGCAAAAAAAAAAAAAAAAAAACTAAGATAGCTTACTAAGGCAATCTGAGTGTAAAATCTCTCTAGATTTTTCTGATTTCTCATTTAAAAATTTCCTTCTTTTCATACCTACAGGCTTAGGGACAAGTAGTACTGATTCTTACAAGCATACCATCAACTATATGGAGAGGACAGGTGCATCAAAATCTTTTAGAGTCCATTGGGTGGCAAGTCCGGCTAATAGCATCGATTTAAAGAGCTCTACTATACATGTTCACTGCAAAATACTTAGAAAACACAGTAAACAAAAAAGAGCAAATCAGGAATTTCTATGTAGGATTATCACTTAAGTTTTTGATATGTTTTCTTTTTCGAAAGGTTTTTTTGGTTTGTTTGTTTTTTGTATAGACAGAGTCTCATTTTGTCACCCTTGGTAGAGTGCTGTCGCCTCACTGCTCACAGCAACCTCCAGCTCCTGGGCTTAGGCAATTCTGTTGCCGCAGCCTCCCAAGTAGCTGGCACTACAGGTGCCCGCCACAACATCCGGCTGTTTTTTTATTGCAGTTCTGCTGGGGCCGGGTTTGAACCCACCACCCTCAGCATATGGCGCTGGAGCTCTACCCACTGAACCAAAGGCATCGCCCCAATTTTTTTTTTTTTAATAGACATAGAGTCTCATTTTATCTCTCTAAAGAGATGTGTAGAGTGCCGTGGCATCACACAGCTCACAGCTACCTCCAAGTCCTGGGCTTAGGCGATTCTCTTGCCTCAGCCTCCTGAGTAGCTGAGACTATAGGCACCTGCCACAAGGGCCGGCTATTTTTTTTGTTACAGTTTGGTTGGGGCTGGGTTTGAACCTGCCACCCTTAGTATATGGGGCCAGCACCCTACCCACTGAGCTGCAGGCCTTGCCCCTGTTTGTTTGTTTTGAGACTGAGTCTCACTTTGTTGCCCTAGGGTTGAGCACCATGATGTTGTAGCTTATAGCAACCTCAGACTCTTGTGCTCAAGAGATCCTCTTGCCTCAGACTACAGGCTCCAGCCACAACACCCAGTTAGCTTTTTTTTTCTTTTTTAAAATTGAGACAGAGTCTCACTTTGTCACCCTCGGCAGAGTGCAGTGACATCATAGCTCACAGCAACCTCAAACTCTTGGGTTCAAGTGATTCTCTTGCTACAGCCTCCCTAGTAGCTGGGAGCACAGGCACTCGCCAAAATGCCTGGCTATTTTTTATTTTATTTTATTTTTTCTGTAGCAGGCCTGGGCTGGGTTCGAACCTACCAGCCCTGGAGCATGTGGCCAGTGCCCTAACCACTGAGCTACAGATGCCCAACCCCAGCTAGCTTTTTTTAGAGACAGGGTCTCGCTCTTAGTCTCAAATTCCTGAGCTCAAGCAGTCCACCTGCCTCGCCTTCCTAGAGTGCTGGGATTACAGGCATGAGTCACTGTGTCCAGCCATTTTTGAAAGTGTTTTATTTATTTAATTTTTTTGGAGACAGAGTTTCATTTTGTCACCCTCAGTAGAGTGCTGTGGTGTCACAGCTCACAGCAACCTCTAATGCCTGGGCCTAGGCAATTCTCTTGCCTTAGCCTCCCAAGTAGCTGGGACTACAGGCGCCCGCCACAATGCCCAGCCATTGTTTGTTGCAGTTCGGCCGGGGCCGGGTTCGAACCTGCCACCCTGGGTATATAGAGCCGGCGCCCTACCCACTGAGCCACAGGCGCCGCCCTTTTGAGAGTGTTTTTAAAAGAAGATTTTAATCATAGAGACACAATCTTGACGTATTGTCCAGGCTTGTCTTGAACTCCTGGCCTCAAGGGATCTTCCTGATGTGGGTTTCCAAAACACTGGGATTACAGGTGTGAGCTATTGGACCTGGACTATTTTCTTCATTTATATGAGGTACATATAGACACACATACGAAGTATATATATACATACACTTAAGATGTCTGTATACATACTTAATACAATTCACATATTATTTTAATATTCTGCTATACATAATACATGATGAAATATATGCTATATTCTACACACATAAATGCACATTTTAACAAAATGTAGGTTCATGTGCAGTGTCTTAGAGTTACTCCAAGTCTAGACACTTCATTTTCTTCTGTGATGTTATTGTAATGGCTGTTGGCACGTGGAGCTTAGTTTAACAACACTGTTGCTTGTCCCTCAAAGGACTGGATTTATAAAGCCTTCCAAGAGTAATGACAGGAAATGTCCGTGAAGAATGAGGAGGCATTGACTTTGTCCTCAGGATCAGAGAGTAGGCTGTGGGTCCGGTCACGTTCTGCATGCCCTGGGGAAAGCCGTGTTCCAGGGAACGCCAGGAGGTAGGAATGATCAGGGAAAAGGATAAGAATGTCTGGAGGTTTGTTCAGCATGGGACTGCAGGAGGGCGAGGAGAAGGCTCCAGGGAGGCTCAGAGGGAGGGAGATAAGGGGACTGGTAGAGGAGCCCAGGCAGTGAAGTGTGAGTCTGAGGGAGGATGGATTACGGGGATGGATGGAGGACATGCCCAGGTGTGAGCAGGGAATCTCCCTCCCCTCTCTCTGGCTCTGCCACAGGAGTACACGCATGTTCTTTGGATGAGCAGTGTCCTTTTGTGCTGACTCCTGCATCAATATTTTAGATTTTAGGGTATCGTTAAGAGGATGTTTATCTTCTTTTTTGTTTTTCATAGCTCACTGTAACCTCAAACTCCTGGACTCAAGTGGTCCTCTTGCCTCAGCCTCCCAATTAGCTGGGACTACAGGTGCATGGCACCATGCCTGGTTAATTAAAAACTTTTTTCATAGAGGTTGAGTCTTGCTATGTTGCTCAGGCAGATCACTCCTGGCTTCAAGTGACTCCCCCCCATTTCACCCTCCCAAAGCTCTGAGGTTATAGGCATGAGCTACCTTACCCAGCCTAAGAGGAAAATTTCAATAGGGCTTCTAGATTGCCATATCAATGGTGTGGCCCTGTAGGTTTGCTATTGTTCTTATTCCACTAAAGGTGTAGTTTAGTATAGGTGATATGGAAGCTGTGGAAAATGAGTAAGATTGCTCAGGGAGAAGATAGATTGAGAAGGCAACAGAACTGGACAGTGCCAATATTTTAGAGCTGGGTAAAAGGAAGGGCCCCCTAAAAGCGATTGTGACTGAGTAGCCAGTGAGTGAATTAGGAAGAAAAGCAGAATCCCAAAGACTATAGAGCTCAGGAAAGAATGTGCTTTTAAAAGAAGAAAGTTGCCAACTGGAGCAATGCTTTGGACATAGTCTAACTGGATGTTGGCCATGAATGTAAAGGTTTCCTACCTCATCAACAGTGATTGAGAACTTGAATGAAGGTTCAGAATAGAACTCTTAGCAATTTACACAACTAACCTCTAAGCTGAAATCAGTTCATTTGGTGGTATGGTTTAATTCATTTGTTTGACATATTATGGATCCACCCAACAATAACATTGGTGCAAACACTCCCTAGACATGGTCAGTTCATCTCTGTTCTTTCCCTGCTAAGCCTGTGACAAGTCTAGAGGGATACTGTGGCAGTACTTGGAATACAAGCCCAAGTGCATACGTGTGGTCCTGAAATCATTCCATGGCGGTACTTGTGCATAAAATGGATGTTTTTAGTTTCAGAGTATGCTAGTAATTTTCTTGGGGTTCTGAAAAGATTAAAATTAAATTTAAAAATGTGTGCCTGTTGAGCGTTACAGGTTTGTGATCAGTTTGTGTAAGAATACCTTGCTGGACTGAAGATTTGAGTGTGAACATGAAGGATTTTTCAAATTTTAGAAGGTCTCATATGGAAAAGGAAAGAAAAGCAGCTTTTGGCTCAATATAAAATAGTCTAAGATAGAACTGGGTCCATTGAAAGATGATCACTCCCCTTTATTATTTATTTTTATTTATTTTTTTGAGACAGAATCTCATTCTGTGCCCTGGGTAGAGGGCTATGGTGTCACAGCTCAAAGCAACCTGAAACTCTTAGGCTTAAGCGATTCTCTTGCCTCAGCCTCCCAAGTAGCTGGCAGCGCCTGCCATGATACCTAGCTATTTTTTTTTTTTTGGTTGGAATTGTCATTGTTGTTAGCAGACCTGGGCTGGGCTCCAACCCTCTAGCCTTGGTGTATGTGGCTGGCTCCCTACTCTCTGAGCTATGGACCCAAGCCGATCACTCCCCTTTAAGTAAAGGCCAAGGGATCACTCATCTAGGGTTTTATAATGAATTTTTTTTTTTTTTTCAGTTTTTGGCTGGGGCTGGGTTTGAACCCACCACCTCCAGTATATGGGGCCAGCACCATACTTCTTTGAGCCACGGGTGCTACCCTATAATGGTTTGTTTTTTTCATTATGTGAGTGACAAGATAACTTCTCAGGTCTTTTCCTAGTCTAAGATTTTATGAAATAACTATGTACTTGGGTTTTTTGTTTTTTTTTGAGACAGAGTCTCACTTTGTTGCCCTCTATAGAGTGCTATGGCATCATAGCTGTACCTGGGATGTTTAAGAAATAAGGAAATGTAACACTGATTTTATAGTTCTCCCTATGTCTGTTTGGTTTTCTTTTTATTATTATTTGTTTTTATTAAATCATAACTTTGTACATTGATGCATTTATGGGGTTCAGGGTACTGCTTCAGTATACAATGTGAAATGCTTACATTGAACTAAGTAACACATCCATGACAATTATACTCATTTCTTTTTTTTTTTTGAGACAGAGCCTCAAGTTGTCACCCTGGATAGAGTGCAGTGGCATCGCAGCTCACAGCAACTTCCAACTCCTGGGCTCAAGCGAGTCTCCTGCCTCCACCTCCCAAGTAGCTGGGACTACAGGTGCCCGCCACAACGCCCGGCCGTTTTTTGGTTGTAGCATCATTGTTGTTTGGCGGGCCCGGGCTGGATTCGAACCCGCCAGCTCAGGTGTACGTGGCTGGCGCCTTATCCCATTGAGCCACAGGCGCCAAGCCAATATACTCATTTCTTAATAGTTTTGAAATGTACCATTGCATCATGCACATTAGGTGAGGTTCCCCCCAAATATCCACCCTCCTCCCATATCCCCCCTTCCCTCCCCTCTCTCTCCTCTTCCCTTCTACTTTCTGGACTATAGCCTAAGTCTGTTTTTATGTAAAATATAAGATACAAACATATCTCAATAAACTAGGAGAAAAAGAAGACTCCAGTTATCCATAATCTGAACTTTTTAAGTTATCTTCAGGTTGGGGTGTTTCCCTCTGATATTTACATGCATAATTATTTTTTGCAAATGTACACTCATAGTTCTATTTCCTATTTTTTTTCCACTACTAACTTTAAGTACTGAGATAAATTTAAGGCAATAAATGTGTTTACCTAGATGTGGATAGTCTTTATCCTGAAAACTGCCCATGGATGTGGTGGGTGGGAGCCATTTAAACTGCTTAAGACTGCAACTGCTTCTTTAAAAAGCTGATTTCTGTGGCTCAGCACCTCTGGTTCAGTGGCTAGGGCGTCAGCTACATACCCTGGGGCTGGCGGGTTTGAACCTGGCCAGGGTCTGCCAAACAACAATGGCAACTACAACAAATAAATAGCCAGGCGTTGTGGTGGGTGCCTGTAGTTCCAGCTACTTGGGAGGCTGAGGCAAGAGAATCACTTAAGCCCAGGAATTTGAGGTTGCTATGAGCTGTCATGCTACAGCACTCTACTGAGGGCGATATAGTGAGACTCTGTCTCAAAAAACAAACAAACAAACTGATTTCTGTGGTTTGTGGGCATTTCCTAAACTGTATTGTTTTATTTCCCTCTGATTTAGTTGATCATGGCCTTGCCAGATTGGTGACAGTATATTGTGAGCACGGTCATAAAGCTGCCAAAATCAACCCCCTGTTTGCTGGACAAGCTCTGCTGGAGAGTGTACCTGAAATCCAAGCCCTGGTGCAGACGCTGCAGGGACCTTTCAACACCACAGGTATGGTTCATCTTCCATAGGCAGGAGCAAGGAGCTGCCCAAAGGAGGTGGGGTTCCTTTCTTGTTCTTTTTTTTAATTTTTTATTTGTTAATTTATTTTTTTGAGACAGAGTCGCACTATGTCGCCCTTGGTAGAGTGCTGTGGCGTCACAGCTCACAGCAACCTCAAACTCTTGGGCATGAGTGATTCTCTTGCCTCAGCCTCCCAAGTAGCTAGGACTATCGGCGACTCCCACAACGCCCAGCTGTTTTTTGATTGTAGTTGTCATTGTTATTTGGCAGGCCTGGGCAGGGTTCAAACCTGCCAGCTCCTGTGTATGTGGCTGGCACCCTAGCCGCTGAGCTACAGGCGCCCAGACTTTTTTAGAGATGGTTTCTCCCTGTGGCCCAGGCTGGAGTGCAGTGGTGCAATTGAAACTCACTGCAGCCTCGTGGGCTCAAGTGATCTTCCTGCTTGAGCCTTCTAGGACTACACCTAGAACTGGCACACCCCCTGGAGGAGGCAAGGAAAGGCTTGTTCAAGTGCGGTCAAGATTCTAGAACAGTGTTTCTCAACCTTCCTAATGCCGCAACCCTTTAATACAGTTCCTGTGGGTCACGACCCACAGGTTGAGAACCGCTCTTCTGGAATGTTCTGAATCTATTTCCCCTATGTTCAAAAACATCTTGAGGCCAGGTGCAGGGGCTCATGCCTGTAATCCTAGCACTCTGGTAAGCTGAGGAGAGAAGATGGCTTGAGGACAGGAGGTTGAGGTTGCAGTGAGCTGTGATGACGCCACTGCATTCTAGCTTGGGTGACAAGAATGAGACTCTGCCCCCCCCCCAAAAAAAAATTGAACTCCCAGATGCTTTTCATAGATTATATAACTTCATTCTCAAAACCACTTCCAATGGCAGTTGTTGTCATTTTTATTTTGCAGATGGGCAAACAGGGACAGAGCACTTTAGGGACTTGTAGTTACTCAGTGGCAAAGGGTGGGTGACAACCCAGGTCGGCTCCCATTCCAAAGCCAGGGGAACTTTTCTTCTTGGGAACTTAAAAGTTGGACCTGAATAACCAATCATGATTTTGAGGTCCTACCTCATGTTTTTTAAAATTTTTATTTCTATTTCTATTTTTTGAGATAGAGTCTCACTATGGTGCCATGAGTAGAGTGCGGTGGCATCATAGCTCACAGCAACCCCAAGCTCTTGAGTTCAAGTGATCCCCTTGCCTCAGGTTTTCTATTTTTAGAAAAAAAAAGAGAGACCGGAGGAGGGGGTCCCACTCTTGCTCCGGCTGGTCTTGAACTCATGAGCTTAAGCAATCTACTTGCCTTGGCCTCCCAGAGTGCTAGGATTACAGGCGTGAGCCATTGCACCCAGCCTCTCATGTTATTTATTTATTTATTTTTTTTTGAGACAGAGCCTCAAGCTGTCACCCTGGGTAGAGTGCCGTGGCATTACAGCTCACAGCAACCTCCAATTCCTGGGCTCAAGAGAGTCTCCTGCCTCTGCCTCCCAAGTAGCTGGGACTACAGGCGCCCACCACAACGCCCGGCCATTTTTTGGTTGCAGCCATCATTGTTGTTTGGTGGGCCCGGGCTGGATTCGAACCCGCCAGCTCAGGTGTACCTGGCTGGCGCCTTAGCCCGTTGAGCCACAGGCGCTGAGCCTCTCATGTTATTTTTTAAAGTTAACCTTGGAAATGTCAAGTTCTGGTTCTATGTATTAGGTACTTATGTTTCAGTTATCTAATACAGTGTCAAAACTATCCCCAAGAAATACAAAGTATGACAATTAAGTTCATGAACTCAGCCTGGAAAAATTGCGACATACCTCTTTGCTGAATGTCACTATGGTCACCTTTGAGGTACACCCTGTGGGAAGCTGTGTACCAACACCAGCACCTAGTCCACCCTTCGAAGGAATTTTGGAACTCTCTTTGTGGGATGGCCATCAAAACTGGCATCATATTACCCTGAATATCCTAAAGACATCAAAATGTCTTCCTTACAATATCTCCTTTATCTTAGGGTAACTAAAAAGTCAGAGGGGCAGTGCCTATAGTTCAGTGAAGTGAGCTGGCCCCATAAACTGAACTGAGGGTGGCGGGTTCGAACCTGGCTCTGGCCAAACTGCAACAAAAAAATAGCTGGGCGTTGTGGCGGGCGCCTGTAGTCACAGCTACTCGGGAGGCTGAGACAAGAGAATCGCCCAAGCCCAGGAGTTGGAGGTTGCTGTGAGCTGTGTAACGCCACAGCACTCTGCTGAGGGTGACAAAGTGAGACTGTCTCTGCAAAAAAAAAAAAAAAATAGCCAGTTATTGTGGCAGGCACCTGTAGTCCCAGCTACTTGGGAGGCTGAGGCAAGAGAATCACCTAAGCTCAAGTGCTGGAAGTTGCTGTGAGCTGTGATGCCATGGTACTCTACTGAGGGTGACAAAGTGAGACTGTCTCTAAAAAACAAAATGTCATTGGGGGACCAGATCATCTGAGCAGGGAGGGTGTTCCATTGCAGTTATTTGTTTACTGGCTAAAAACTCCCTCATAGATAGTGCCATGCGAGTTGGTGCATTGTTGTGATGCAAGAGCCGTGAGTTATTTGCCACGATTTTCAGTTAAGATTTTCCTGTTTTAATATCATGTTTACTTGGTCTGCTATTCTTTTCACAGTCAGCTGATAATTGTGATGTACGATTAGTTGAATTTTTGCAATGCTTTTGTCCGTTCTGCTTGGTATTGGCCACCCTGACCTCTCTTCATCAGCAAGGCTTTTTCTCTTCTCAGAAAAACATTTAATCCATGTATATATTGCTATTTTCTTCATGGCATTGTCTCCATAAACTTGGACTAACACATCCCTGAATTCTCTCCCACTCTTGCCAAGATTAACAAGAAATTTACAAATGTTTCTTTGTTACTCTAATTCAAGCTTGGACATTCTTACCATAGCACACAAAAACAATAATGAGTACCACATAGCAAGACACTGCCCCACATTGATGTGAGCACTGCTGTGAGACACGGGTACACCAAGATTATGAAACTTTATCCGGTTGTTTGTATACTGCATCAACATAAGTGCATAGTGGCAAGTTCACAAACTTTATTGTCATACCTCATAATGCCTCCTAAAGCCTTGACAATCAGTTTTAGCAGCTTTTACTTCATAAAGGACTAAAAGCTACTGCAAGCCATTCGACGAAGATAATTTTGGCTAATGTGCTGAGAGTGTCACTGCCCTGTTGTTACATGCTGCAGTTATTTAAGTAGCTGCATAGAATTTTCCTTCATTATCTTCACATACTGTGACTTTTGAAATTGAAGAACTTATGGTTTATTATTTCTAGTGTAAAAATCAAATGATTTGAGTCCTATTTATCTCTATTTTCTCTTTTCTTTCTTTCATTTTTATTTATTTATTTATTTATTTATTTATTTTTTAGAGACAGAGTCTCACTTTGTCGCCTTTGGTAGAGTGCTGTGGCATCACAGCTCACAGCAACCTCCAGCTCTTGGGCTTAGGTGATTCTCTTGCATTAGCCTCTTGAGTAGCTGGGACAACAGGCTCCCACTGCAACACCCGGCTACTTTTTTTGTTGCAGTTTGGCCAGGGGCTGGGTTCAAACCTGCTACCCTCGATGTATGGGGCTGGCACCCTACTCACTGAGCCACAGGCACTGCCCTCTTTCATTTATTTTTTATTTTTTATTTTTTTTTTACTTTTTTTTTTTTTTTTTTTTGAGACAGAGCCTCAAGCTGTCACCCTGGATAGAGTGTCGTGGCATCACAGCTCACAGCAACCTCCAACTCCTGGGCTCAAGCAAGTCTCTTGCCTCTGCCTCCCAAGTAGCTGGGACTGCAGGCGCCCGCCACAATGCCCGGCCATTTTTATTTTTGGTTGCAGCCGTCATTGTTGTTTGGTGGGCCCGGGCTGGATTCGAACCCACCAGCTCAGGTGTACATGGTTGGCGCCTTAGCCCGCTGAGCCACAGGCGCCGAGCCAAGGCAAAAGAATTACTTAAGTCCAAGAGTCAGAGGTTGCTGTGAGATATGAGCCATGGCATTCTACCCAGGGCGACAGCTTGAGATTCTGTCTCAAAACAAAAAAAATTTTTTTTTAAATGAAGTAAAAAAAAATACAATTTTTCCATTGAAAATTATTAACATTAATCCACTATTAGGCCGGGCATAGTGGCTCGTGCCTGTAAGCCCAGCACTCTGGGAGGCCAAGGTGGGTAGATGGCTTAAGCTCAGGAGTTTGAGACCAGCCTGAGCAAGAGTGAGACTCTGTCTCTAGTCAAAATAGAAAACCTATCTAGGCATATGGTGGGTACTCTCAGCTACTTGGGAGGCTGAGGCAGGAGGATCGCTTGAGCCTAAGAGTTTGAGGTTGCTATGAGCTATGATGATGCCACGTGGCACTCTACCGAGGGTGACACAGTGAAACTCTGTCTCCAAAAAAATAATGATAAATAAATAATCCATGTTTAGACTCACATTGAGACCAACTGTTTAATAATGGACATTATTGATAAGACTTGAAGATTTAGGGAAATATTTCAGATAAAGATATGATTTATAGCTGTAAAGCAGATGAAAGGTAAGATTTAATTTTTAATTTGAAATTACCGTAGAATCAAAACTTAGCATAAAGCAGCAGGGCTCTGTCTGTGTGAAGAAAGTTTTTTTTTTTCTTCTCCTAGTTTTACTATTTTACGGCCTTTGACCATATTTTTAGTTGTACCTTTAGAAAAATCTAGATAAGCATTGATAATGACCCACGTTATTGAGAACAAAGTGCTGTGAATTGAGGTAATTATTTTGGCATGTTCCAGAATCAGTTTGCTGCAGGGTTGATTGTTCTTCAGAATGATCCCTTTGATTCTATTTCATAGGATTATTGAACATGGGGAAGGAAGAGGCCTCTCTTGAGGAAGTACTGGCCTATCTCAATGAAATCTACTGCGGGCAGATCTCTATTGAAACCGCCCAACTTCAGAGCCAGGAGGAGAAAGACTGGTTTGCCAAGAGGTTTGAAGAACTGAAAAAGGAGACATTTACTACAGAAGAACGAAAAAATCTGGCCAAGCTAATGCTAGAATCTCAGGTACAAAAGCTGCCTCTATTATCAGTGGCATACATCAGCTCATTTCCTACAAAGATGTATAAGTATTGAAGAGATGGAATTAAGCCATAACTCCGACTTTATTCCCCTCTCTCCATTGCCTCAGCACAACAGACAATAGCATACACAACACTTCCTTTTAAATAGAAAAAAAAAAGATTGCCAAGCAATCAAGCCATTGGTTCTCCTCCGAGTCAAAATACTTATGTATTTGTCTGCTCACTCTTTCTCTTAAGATCTTATTTCTTAGGCTGGATATGATGGCTCAGACCTATAGTCCTAGCACTCTGGGAGGCCAAGGTGGGAGGATCCCTTGAGCTCAGGAGTTCGACATCAGCCTGAGCAAGAGCGAGACCCCATCTCTACCAACAATAGAAAAACTAACCTGGCATCTTGGTGGGAACCTATCGTCCCAGCTACTCAGGAGGCTGAGGCAGGAAGATTCCTTGATCCCAGGAGTTCAATGTTGCTGTGAGCTAAGCTGATAGAATGGCCCTTTAACCTGGGGCAATAGAATGAGACTGTGTCAAAAATATATATATAGTTCTTATTTCTTAAGAACTTACCTGAAGCACTCAAAAGATTATACTTGAGAGAGGCTTTTGATAAAAAAAAAATTTTTTTTAAGACCAAGTCTCAATCTGTTTCCCAGGCTAGAGTACAGTGGAGTCCTCATAACTCACACTAATGTGGAATGTCTGGGCTCAAAGAGATCCTCCTGCCTCAGCCTCCCAAGTAGCCGGGACTATAGGTAACCACCACCAGGACTAGCTAATTTTTCTGGTTTTTTTTAGAGACAAGGGTCTCATTCTTGCTTGGGCTGGTCTTGAACTCCTGGCCTTAAGCAGTCTTCCCACCTGGGTCTCCCAGAGTTTTAGGATTATAGGTATGAGCTACTATGCCTGGCCTTGATACAAATTAATGGAACCGAGTCTCCATCAGAGCTATGATCAGGACTCAGGCATAGATCACGTCACATCATGTCAAGATGACCAGAAGCCTCTTCCTAATAGTTTGGATGGTTGGACAATTTGCAGCCCTGATGGAATAGCACTGTAGAACCCCCCAATCAAACTGATGCAGTGGGAGAAGCCCCTGGTGTGGAAAAACACATGTTCTGGATCGGCGCCTGCAGCTCAGTGCCTAGGGCGCCAGCCACATACACTGGAGCTGGCAAGTTCAAACCCAGCCGGGGTAAAAGAGTTGCTTAAGCCCAAGTGTTTGAGTTTGCTGTGAGCTGTGATGCCATGGCACTCTACTGAGGGCAACATAGGGAGAATCTGTCTTAAACAAAACAAAACAAAAGAAACAAAAAACCCCACAGGTTTGGGTGGTGCCTGTGGCTCAGTGGGTGGGGTGCCAGCCCCATATGCTGAGGGTGGCGGGTTCCAACCCGGCCCCGGCCGCCAAACTGCAAAAAAAAAAAAACAACACAGGTTCTAAGGGCTTCCCTTGGGGCAACTTCTTCCAGCCCTCAGCTTGTTCTCTCTGCAGCCCCTCTTGCAGTCTGAGGTCCTAGAGAGAGCTTTCCTGCCATGTTCTGGGTTACTTGCGTGTCTGTGGGATGTGCAGCAAAGGGACACAGTTGTGGCTGCATGAGTGGTGGGGGTCTTCTCTCACACACGTCTGCCTTTCCCTGGAGCGGCTGGCTACCTTCCCACTGCTCACATATCTGATGTGACGTTCCACAGGAATTTGACCACTTTTTGGCCACCAAGTTCGCCACAGTGAAGCGATACGGAGGTGAAGGGGCTGAAAGCATGATGGGCTTTTTCCACGAGCTGCTGAAGATGTCCGCCTACGCCGGGATCACCGATGTCATCCTTGCGATGCCCCACAGAGGGAGGCTGAACCTGTTGACAGGCCTTCTGCGTTTCCCTCCAGAGGTAAGTTTGCTTTCTGTGTTCGTCTCCAGTGCTATGTAATTGACTGTGATAGAATCATTTTTAGAAAGCCAACTAAGCATACAGGCAGCTGATCCAGGAGATTGCTTAGTTAATTGATAGAACTTAATCAGGCAGAACCAGGATTCAGGTTGATTTTTTTTTTTTTTTTTTTTTTTTTGAGACAGAGCCTCAAGCTGTCACCCTGGATAGAGTGCTGTGGCATCACAGCTCACAGCAACCTCCAATTCCTGGGTTCAAGCGAGTCTCCTGCCTCTGCCTCCCAAGTAGCTGGGACT
>CAUYRH010034032.1:0-13695 GCA_963574655.1 Perodicticus potto | reverse complement strand
TAACTATTATGAGTGTTCTTTGTTTGTTTTATTGGTTTTGTGTGTGTTGTGTTTTGTGTAAGTTTTATGTTTTTCGGAGTTGTTTATTGTTATTTGTTTGTGTTTATTATTTTACTATGTTTTTAGATATTTTTCTTTTTGTAATTTTTTTTTTGATTTTTTTTGTTTATTTCGCCCCTGCCGTCCTGCCTTCCTTCCTTCCTTCCTTCCTTCCTTCCGTCCTTCCTTCCTTCCTTCCTTCCTCCCTTCCTTCCTTCCTTCCTTCCTTCCTTCTTCTTCCAGTTTTTGGCCCGGGGCTGGGTTTAAACCCATCACCTCCAGCATTTGGGGCCAGCGCCCTACTCCTTTGAGCCACAGGTGCCGCCCAAATGGAGCTTCTTTTTCTTTCCAAGGAGAGTGAGGTCCACATCGACGGGGTTGAAGTTCCTTCACAGGGTTGCTCGGGGACCCTTCACAATAACTGTGTCTCCCCTGAGAGTGATGTCGACATTTCTGGAATGTGGATAGGCTGATTGCTAGGAATGGTCTTCATTCTTACAATAGATTTGGCAAAGAGCTATCATGTTAATTCTAAATACAGGCAAAACCCAAAAAAGTCTAAGACTATGCCCTGGTATTAATTTCCAATTGTCTACAACCTAGTGTTTATATTCCACTTCATGTTAAAAAAAGAAAACCCAGATCCTTGATTTTTGTGCTTTTGTGATCTACCGATTGGCACAAATACCCCTATTCTGCAGCACCCACATGGAGTGTTTGCTGCACTGGTCTTCCCACGCCACCTCCACCTGTGATTCAGGTGATCACTATATTCTTCTATTCTGTTGAATGTTTCATTTTCCACTTCTCATTAGCCTTGACTCCTAGGATTCTATATAAACTCTATTCTTGGATTTGTGCCATCTGTGTTTGATTATTTCCTAATCCAATTTTCCAAGTTACAGCCTCACCAACTGCCTCTTCTTGCTCTAACCTGTCTTACTGCCAACCTTCCCCCGAGACACTCACAACACATCCTGCGGTTACTTGGCCTGCCCAAAGTCCTCCTAAATTTTTTCCTTTTAATTTTTTTTTTCATTCTTTTGAATTTTCCCCTTTGAATTTCACCTTCTCTAATCTTGCGGGAAGGCTTTAAAATTATGAAAGCGAGCCATGATCTTTGCGAAAAATTGGGAAAATATAAAAACAAATGGAGAGAAGAAAATAATCACTACATCCACCCTCCAGAGAGAACCAGAAGTATAGACATTTGCATTCTTTTTCAGTTTTCTCTTAGCATGAAAATATATATTTGTTATAAATTCTTTTTTTTTTTTTTTTTTTTTAGAGACAGAGTCTCACTTTGTCGCCCTTGGTAGAGTGCCGTGGTGTCACACAGCTCACAGCAACCTCCAACTCCCGGGCTTAGGCGATTCTCTTGCCTCAGCCTCCCAAGCAGCTGGGACTACAGGCACCTGCCACAACATCTTTCATTTGTGCGCCATTGGCCAAAACTGTCACATGACCATACCAAGCCGCCACAGCATCGAGGAAATTGAGTTTTTGTCTTTGATATCTTCTTCAGTGGAGACAGGCAAGGGAGAAGGGTGTTGGAAATGTAGGTTGATCAGTCAGCACACAGAGTCTGTCACAGTAGCTTTTGTCACCCTAGTGAGGTGCTGATAATACTTAATATGATTAAATATTACATATTCTTGTAAGCTATTAAAGAAGAATTTTTTAGGTAATAAAACAGACTTTCCCCTTTTAGAATTTTTAAGAGTAATAAGTGGGGAGCAATTAGTCGCACCTGTAATCCTAGCACTCCAGAGGCAGATCGCTTGAGCTCAGCTTTTTCTAAAAATAGAAAAACTTGGCTTGGTGCCTGTAGCTCAGTGAGTAGGGTGCCAGCCACAGACACTGAGGGTGGCGGGTTCGAGGTCGGCCCAGGCCAGCTAAACAACAATGACAACTGCAACCTAAAAATAGCCAGGCGTTGTGGCGGAGGCCTGTACTCCCAGCTACTCAGGAGGCTGAGGCAAGAGAATCACTTAAGCTCGAGAATTTGAAGTTGCTGTGGGCTGTGATGCCACGGCATTCTACCAAGGGCGACATAGTGAGACTCTGTCTAGATAAATAATAAATAAGTAAATAAAAATAGAAAAACTAGCTGGGCATGTGGGGTGGGGGTGGGGTCATAGACCCAGCTACTTGGAAAGCTGATGCAGGAGGATCACTTGAGCCCAGGAGTTTGAGGTTGCTGTGAGTTAGGATGCCATAGCACTCTAGCGTGGGCAATAGAGTAATATGATCTCAAAAAAAGAAAATACAAGTGATTAAAGGCCCAATTTGAAAAAAACAACAAAATGATAATTGGATATGTAAAGTAACATGGACTTCTAAGTGGTTTTATGTTTAGCATCTGCTGTAACTGAGTTGTGGTTTGTCCGCGTTTCAGGGGCGCTCGTCTCCCCTGGTAGTGTGATGCTCCACTGCCCAGCCAGAGTGGCACAAGGCTTATATCTACGTCATTTTCTTCTCTACCAGCAAATTAGTGAACTTTGTTGATTGAAATACTGTAGATGAATGGTCGTTGCCCTTGAGAAATTTATAATCTAGTTGGGAAGATAGTATTTATACAAATAAGATTTAAGGTCACTGGTAAAAACACATAAATGAGGGAAATATATATATTTTTGGGAAAAGGTAGAGAATACTGTTTCAACAAATAAATATGAACAAATTGAGTTACAAATACATTCTTTAAATTCAAGGAATCAACCCAGGTAAGGTAGAAATTATGAGGCAGAGAAAAAATCTAGAAAAGGTGATTTGCATGTTCTCAGCTCAGTATGAAAGGGGATAATTTGTATCTTCTGCTGTACTTCCTTTTGAGGCTGTTCTGGAGTCATAAACCCTTATATACCTTAGGATTGCCTTGGGCAATATTGTATTTTAAAAAGATGGTTTGATGCTGGGTTTTGTATTTATCACGGAACTGTTGAGACTACGTGCTCCACTGTCCCTCCCTCAGCGCATCCAACGTGAGCACTCACAGTCCCAGGGTCAGGACAGCAGCTAAGAAGCTCTTACTTTAAGGACAGCACAGGTCTATAATCGGTCATTTTCCCTCATTATTTGGGCCACTCGAAGCTCAGTTATGCAACACTTAACTCATGCATTTGTTCTCTGTCCTTGTGGACCCTTGTTCTTTCTCCACTCTGCTTTTCGTTTTTCATCTTATATGAATTTTTATAATCTTCTGCAAACACTGTTTAGAATAAGGAAGAATTTTTTTTTAATACAGTTTCTCGCTCTGTTGCCCAGGCTAGCGTTCAGTGCCATTGCCATAGTTCACTGCAATCTCGAACTCCTGGGCTCAAGTGATGCCCCCACTTCCGCCTCCCGAGTAGCTGGGTCCACAGATGCCCCACCAGGCCCAGCTGAGTTAGAACTTTATTACGATGTAGTGTTTAAAAAAGGTTTTGACAGTTTTAATTATTTTTGCTTGGATAATAGGATAGCACCACAATGTACATTTCTGAAGATAGACAAAAAAAAAAAACCCACCTAAATCTATTCTGTCAATTTATGGGACTCATTTCCAAGAATAGTCATTATGTCTTATATAAAATACAGTACTTTAAAACTTCTTTGTCCCAAGATGTTCCTGGAATCTGCTGATTTATTGAGGCTTATTCTAGTAATACTCCAGGACTGTAATCTACTACATGCCCAATGCCATTAAATGCTAATAATGGGTCTGACTTTTCAAGTCTCTCTAAGCTTGTCAGTTTGGAATTACCGCCACCTCAGCTTCAGTGTGATTCTTTTGAACTGCGAAGTCGGCAGTTCCATTCTGCTGAGTAATGGATGCACTTAGCATACAGAACTGCTCAAAATTATAGAACATTTAAAGCTTCTCATTTTAACCATTTCTTTGCTTGGGACTATGAGAGGTTAATGTAGCTACATAAATAATTTTTGTCAGGGTTGGCGTGGGAAGGGAGGATATTTGTCTGCATTTTGAATAATGTCCTTGGGCTACCATTGACTTGAACTTGTGAGAGCCAATATGGTACGTTTTTTAAGAGCATGGAAATCCGAGCCCACGTGTGTGGGGTGAAATCTTGGCTCTGAAGGCTGTGTGAGTTTGGACAAGTTTCTTAACCTCTCTGTGCCTCAGTTTCTTCATCTGTTAAATAATGATTGCTGTCATATTAAATGGGTTATGTATGTAAAGCTCTCTGGGTGTCTGGCCCATAGTAAGAACAACTACACTGAGAATTCTTAGCCTTGTAATTAGCTGGTTTCAGAAAGCATTGTTGGACTAAGTTGGTGACTGGAAAACTTGTGTGTAAAGGAGGAAACGCCAAGCTTGAACCTCAGTATCTATCAGACCAGAAATTTCATCCTAGAGATAAAGCACCTGAAATTTCCAAGCCCTGTGTCTGGTACCTGGGCGCTCTGTGGCTGTCAGTCGAATCTGAATAATTAATGAAACCACTTCAGAATGAGAATGTTTAAACTCCTCATTCTTCCATACAGTGAGGAAGCGTAAGGTACTGAACACCAAGGGGCAAACGGTTTCTGAAAGGACAAAATGGACTTCTGAGTGGAAGAAATTGCTGGCCCAGGAAATAAGCATTTGGAAAGAAAGGAATGAGGTATCTGGTGTGTTGTGTGGACATTTTAGCTCTTGTGAGTAAAACTCTCCTGCAGGAAGAAGTTATGACTATTTCACAAAAGTTCTGGGCGAGGTGTCTGGCCTACCTCTGCCTGTGTGGTAGAGGCTGGTGTACAGGGGCCTGGTTTGGCCATTTCCTCTGCATCACCAACTTCTTCCCCAGACCTCTGCAGGGGTGACTCATTGACGGGTCAACCAGTCATCTCTGAGGAGATATTTCAGTTTTCTTATGAAAAGGCAAAGGCCTGTAAAGCTCTTTTTCTGTGGGTAACAGGAGGCCTGGGGGCATCAGGTGGACATTGAGAGCCCTGCTCAGTAGATAGGACAAATTGAAGTTACAGATGGAGCTTCCAATCCAGCTTCTAGGACTTTGGAGTTGAGTGATCTTAGGAAAGTCACTTAACCTCTTTGAACCTCCTTTTCCCCATCTGTAAAGTAGGAGTAATATTACTTTTCAAGGCTGTTGTGAAGATTAAATATAATCTATGTAGAATGTTAGGCGCAAAGTAGACCCTCAACTAATAATAGCTTTTTCCATTATTAGCTGAAGACAGAGGGATCTGACCTAATTCTACTTTACCTAGCTTAGTGTTTCCTGTCTCAAGCATGGAGGTGAAAATTAGAAATATTATTTTTAAAAAAAATAGAGATTCTATTCACGGTCTCTTTGGATCAGGGAACAAGGGGGGATCTAAATGTTTAGAAAATCATCAATTACACCAAGGAATCAGAACAACTGGGCCATTTGCTCACAATGAAACAAATGAGTTTTGATGTTAGCTGAGTAGGAGTATAAAGTGTGATTTAGATTCTAAGGGTGGAAACTGTCTTCTTCAGGATTCCCGGAAACAGCTGCTCTGCTGTGGTGTACACAGGAAGTGCTGAAAATGCTGGTTAAGTATTTTACTAAAGCTCACTTAATACATATTTATGCACACATACATTTTTGTAACTGCCTTTCTGTTTCTTTGAGAATGAATCTTCAAAGAAAAAATGCAGTCAAGCAAAGCTTTCACAAGCATTGTCAAGGCAAGGCTTAAACATTGATTTGTTCTCCATCATTGTTAAGAACTCCTAGTGCTTACAAAATGAGCACACCTGGGTAGGGGAAGAGATGGGAAGGAAGGAAACATTAATGGGAACTATAGCTCCCGTAGTGTTTTAAACTTACCTTTCTTTTTTTACATTTTAGTTTATTTGTTCTACTTGTACGTTCATTTTCCTTAATATACATTTTACTTTTTTTTAATTTTTGAGACAAAGTCTCGCTCTGTTGCCCCAGGATAGAGTGCCTTGACATCATAACCCACAGCAACCTCAAACTCCTGGGCTCAAGCAATCTTCTTGCCTCAGCCTCCCTAGTAGCTGGGGCTACAGGTGCCCATCACTACACCCAGTTAATTTTTCTATTTTTTTTGAGACAGAGCCTCCAGCTGTCGCCCTGGGTAGAGTGCTGTGGCATCACAGCTCATAGCAACCTCCAACTCCTGGGCTTAAGTGATTCTCTTGCCTCAGCCTCCCAAGTAGCTGGGACTACAGGCGCCTGCCACAACGCCCGGCTATATTTTGGTTGTAGTTGTCATTGTTGTTTGGCAGGCCCAGGCTGGATTTGAACCCAGCTCTAGTGTATGTGGCTAGCGCCTTAGCCACTTGAGTTACAGGTGCAGAGCCAAATTTTGTATTTTTAATAGAGATGGTTCTCATTTTTGCTCAGGCTGGTCTCAAATTCCTGAGCTCAGGTGATTCACCTGCCTAGGCCTCTCAGAGTGCTAGGATTACAGGCATGAGCCACCACACCCGGCTTTATTTTTATGCTTTTAAACCCTAATCTCTTCCTCTAATGCTTGTAATGTCCATTACAAGAGACACACACACACACATACACATCATTTACAATATGCATTCTGGCCTAGGCTGAAGCTAAACTAAAACATTAAATGGAATAAACGAGAAGGTCTTCACTTATAGTCTCTTGGGACTTCAGTAGTTATGTGTCAGTTCAAGGCCTAAAGAGGTTTTTGTCCTTGGATCCTGTGGATATGCAAACCGACCTTACAATCCATCGTTTTGTTCATTGTCTTGAATTTCGATACTGATTAAAGATTCCAGAAACTGTGTAAGAATATTAACATATAATGTATTTGAATTTTTTAACATCAAAGTTACATAAGCTTTAGCGTAGGGGCAAACGGTTTTATATTGATTATCTATTGGTGCAGAACAAATTACCCTAAAAATTCAGTGGCTTAAAACAATGATGCACATTTACTGTCTCACAGTCTGGGAGTCCAGGCGGTTGGATAAGCTTAGTTGGGTGGTTCCAGGGTCTCTCGGGGTCTTTCTGGAGGGCGTGGTCAGGATGTGGTCAGTGGAGCAGGAGGCCCTGCTTCCAAAGCGGCTGCTCTCACTGTCAGCAAGTTGCTGCTCAATATGGGCAGGAGGCTCCTCTCCGTGGGGTCATCTGTGTGTCTTCATGACCAGGATGGCTTTCCTCGTGTGAAGTGATCCAGGGCAGAGGCCGCCGTTATTTTACCACATTCTATCACTTGTACAAATCAGTAACATCCATTATTCACTGTGGGCGTCTGGAGACCACCAGGCCAGAATCGTCTTACAGGCCAGCTGTGGGGCTCACCACGGTTCTCCAAAGTTTGATCCTAAACATCACTCTTTTACACCTGTGGAATAGAAATGGGGGGAGGGGGGATGTGGGATGTGAGATTTCCTTTTCCACTGAGACAATCATTTCAACTGTTAGCTGATTTTTCTGGCATCCTGATCTTTTTTTATTTTTTTTTGAGACAGAGTCTCACTTTGTCACCCTGGATTGAGTGCTATGACATCATAGCTCACAGCAACTTCAGACTCTTGGGCTCAAGCCATCCTGTCGCCTCAGCCTCCCAAGCAGGCACCTGCCAGGACGTCTGGCTAATTTTTTTTAGAGACGGGGTCTCCCTCTTGCTCAGGCTGGTCTCAACCTCCTGAGCTCAGGCTACCTACCTGCCTTGTTCTCCCAGAGTGCTAGGATTACAGGTGTGAGCCACCGCACCTGCCCAAACGCCTACTTTTGATGTGTATTTTTCTTTCTCCTTCACTTTTTCTCCCCTCTTGCACCGGTAAGGGTGCCTGTTTCTAAAAATGCCCTCCCTATTCTTGTTATTCACATTCTAATCTGTTTGGATTTGTGCAGAAGGAAAAGCACCAGGTGCTGATGAAGGGATGGTGATACCCTTCTATGAATAAAAAACTTTAGTTTCAAGAGTTTTCTCTGGAATGATCTCTGAAACAAAACTTTGGACAGTGTTTGAGGATGTACTATGGGTACACCCAGAAAGAACTGACACTTAGAGTTCATTACCTATGTAACAGTGACATCTGAGCATCAAGTGCCATGTGCCACGTTATGAAGTCACATTTATTAGACATTTGTTCGCTCTGTTAGCGACCTCCTGGGAAGAGCCAAAATGAATGTAGATATTTGTCAAGAGGGTTTGATGATTGAGCAGTCATAAAAAGAACACCTGCTCAATTTCTACCTAAACCCTCTGGAAGATTCAGGTTCGTCACCTCTCTGGGGCTACTATCTGAGAGCAAGAAAACCCCCAGACGGGAATCAGCTGAGGGGCTGTCTTGGAGGCTGGTTGCCACAGTGTCACAAAGTTGGATTCGGAGTGGTGAGGATACAGTGCCCTGAAGGACCCACCCCCTGGGACGCTGCTGTCTGATCCACAGAAGCGGAATCAGGCAGGGAAGAGTCCCAGAAAGGGTGGCTCTCCCCTTACCAGATCTGCAGGCTCCTTCCAAGGCTACCAATCATGTTTCACTGTTTTCTGGGGTCACCCCCCGCACCTCATGGTCACTTCTCAGCCTTCATTCCTTTAGAATTGCTGTGACCCAGGAAACAAAACAACCAAGCCTATTTCCTGTAAGTCCACCATGGATAGTAATACTGTTATCAATAATAAAATGAATGGCTTCCTACTGCTATGGCAGGGTTAAATGAATGGAGTCACTGGGACCTGGGACCCAGCAGCCAGTGGGAGGGAGTCCCGTGCAGGTGGGCGGAGTGAGGGAGTGGTGAGTCAGCAGGCAGAATGCTGACCTACTCCTGCTGAGTTTCTCCAGCAGACTAACTCCAAGAGGCCCCTCCCTGAGCATTCCAAGAAGGCCCCTGCCTGGTCCCTGTGTGGGCGGGAGTGGGGGAGGATGAGAGTGGCCTTTGGACTCAGACAGTCCAGCTCCTGTGTGACCTTGAACAGGACCTCTCAAAGCCTGAATATGTCTTCTTTAAAATGGGAGATGATAGTACTTAGCACATGAGGATTAATGAAAAAGCATGTGTGAAGAACTAACACACTGCCGCACATGATGAGCATTCGAATGAGTGTGACCGTTTGTTAAAAAACGGATCTTCTGCTCTCTCACAGTGGGTGGCCCCTCCCCCTTTTCTTTTTAAATCAGTAAGACACTTTAAAATGAGAATTCTCACTTTTTTTCAGCAAGAGGTTTTCTTTAAAACCGCTTAGTGAAAGAACAGTGTTACAGCAGGGATGAGATTAGCATAGGGAACAGCACTTCGGATTTGATTATGGGTTGGAGTCTATTCATGTAGCATAAATTGAAGGCCAAGACTTGGGAAGGGATGGGTTCCTGTGGGAAGTGTCCTTTTCAGAGTTAAATTTTGACCCGAGTTTAAAGGGCCAGAGGGGTCAGAAATGATGGGGGGACATGGAGAATTTTATTTTATTTTATTTTTTAAATGTTTATTTATTTATTTTTTGAGACAGCGTCTCTATCACCCTGGGAGGAGTGCCTTGGCATTGCAGCTCACAGCCACCTCAAACTCAAGTGATCCTCCTGCCTCAGCCTCCTCAGCAGCTGAGACTACATGTACCTGCCATGATGCCAGCTAATTTTTCTATTTTTAGTAGAGAGGGGGGCCTCACTCTTGCTCAGGCTGGTCTCAGACTCCTAAGCTCAAGCAATCCACCCACTTCGGCCTCCCAGAGTGCTAGGATTACAGGCACAAGCCACTGCTCCCACCCGGACATGGAGAATTTTGGGCAAAGACCACAGAGGAAGCAAGATAATCACCTAAATTACTTAGGCAGAAACTGAAGAGGGGATGCAATTAGATGTTTATTAATAGGGGACCTTTCAAGGAAAGAACCACACCCTATGGTTTATACCTTGAGCAAAAATGGGACTTGGTTAGTTCACATCAGTGAAATCCCGATCCTGGTTCCAAGCGGGCTGGATGGAGGACTCTGACGGCGTGGGCAGGAAAGCCCTTTCCCTGGCCCTTCCACCAGGTAGACAGGCTCTGTGCAAGTTGTGAGACTCCACGAGGGAGAAAGCCTTTTCTGAGAACCCCAGGACGTTTCAAAAGGGTCTTTGGCCCAACCTGGGTCACAAATCTGACCTTCCTCCAGTCACTGTGGTCTTGGTGGGACTGGGGCGCACTGGGCAGCGTGTGCTGATTAAATCACGTGGCATTGGCTCACTGCCACCAGAGGACTTCTGCTCCCAAAGACAAGGCCAAGGAGGCCAGACAGGAGCAAGGAACAAACCCACAGCAGGCTTAACATCGTGCACCACCTGCGGACACCTCTGGGCAAACACATCCTCTGCTCCAGCCGGACACCAGCTGCCCCCTGAGCCAGCAGGACCAGCTGGGCTCTTGGAAATCTCAACCCACAGCAGATAATTGTCCCATTTTCACCCAGTTAGAAGGCTGGTGCTGGTCCCTAGACCTGCCAGCCCTGAGTTTCGTGTGCAGCCGTTTCCAGTGTTGTTCCACGGGAGCACATGTAGCCTTCGGCTCAATGGACTATCATTCTTTATCCCTGGTAGAAAAGTCTCGTGAGCAGTTTTAAAGAGTTGTTTACGATGGGAAGGAGCACACACCCCATGCCGGACACATCCTTCAGAGACTTCTGAGCGAGGGCACCTGCAAGGCCGGGGCGTGAACCCGTGGAGAGGACGAGCAGGGACTGCTGGAATGCTTTAGAACTCCTTTTCTGCCTCGGAGAAGTGGCTAATTAAATTTGGCGTTTGAAACAGAAGGAAACATAAGATATAAAAAAGAGAGAGAGTGGAAAAAAACAAATAAATTTGGGGTTGGCTATTGGAAAAGTGCCAATTATGGAAACGAGCATCTGTTGATCACACTTTGCTTCTGAGGCTCGGCTCCTTACTAGGAAGGAAAGCGGGGACCTGCTGCTCGCACCCAGACGGGCGGGCATGGTGGGAGGACTGATTCATTCTATTTACTTCTGGGCTTTCATCTTGTAAAAACGATTAATTCAGTAGAACTCGAATTCCAGAGAAAAATGGACCATTTATTGTTTTAGCTTCAGACTTAGGCACAGCAGGTGGGTTTCTAAATTGCCTCATCTGACATTTCCTAGAAATGTAAGCTAGCATTATTCTGATTTTTGGCAACTGGAAAGTTATATTTGAACGTTCTACAAGTCAGTTGGCAGGACCGGGAATTTCAAATACTGAGCCTTCTCTCGAGCAAGAGCTCATTTTGTCAAGCGATTTTCAACCATGAGACAGTCCTTTTTTAGATGTAGAAATAGTCTCTGAAAACTTAAATCTTTTGCTGAAGATCAGTGAATATTATATACATTAGAGCCAAGAACTGAATAATATCACTTACAAACCAGTTCTCTTCTATCTTGGAGTCACTTGTAAAAAAGTGACTATTTGTGGTACGTGTAATTTTGTTTAGTGCATGGAATACATGAAGCTTTTCAGCAAACACGTCCTTGGGGCTTTCCCCCGGGGGACCTCTAATGCTTGCTTACTGGAGTGTCTGGCTTTGGTAAGGCCCTTATCATTAGAAAGCTGCAAATCAACCATTTTCTTCAGAAAGCACACTTTTCTGCCATGCTGGGCAGATCCAACAGGCAAATCCACTTTGCCAACAGTAATACCATATTCCGGGTAGCGATGGCCTTTGATCTTTTCAAATGGAGATGGTAGACCTGAGCAAATTAAACTCAAGCAAGTACCACCAGTTAATTATTTCGTAATTGTTAGACATGTCTGATCTTCACCTTAGAGTTGTATCTAAGGCACCACTTTAATTCACTATTTTTTTCTTTTTTCTTAATCAAGCCCAGGAGAGGTTTGAACTAGCCATCCTGATCTTTGGGGTTATTGTCTTTTTGTGGTTATAGAATTTCTGTTATTTGAAAATAATTCTTAGGTCAATAAAATGCAGGCATGTGGGGTGTGGGATGAAGGGTCAGAGAAGAGATGAGACAGTAGATGAGTTTGGATTTAGACTTGTTTATTTAGGCACCTCGGGGACACCATGTGGGTTTGGTCAAAATGCACTTGGAAATAGTCTGGAACTCAGAAGAGGGTTCAGTGCTAGAGATAGATCTTTGGAAGTATTAGCTCATAAGCAGTATGTGAAACTGTGAGAACAGATGTAAACATCCAAAGGAGAAAGAAGGTTGGAAAAAGGTGGTGTTAAGGTCCAGAGGAAGATGTGAGTGTCCAGAGAAACAGGAGATTTGGGGAGGGTCCTGTTTTGGAATCAAGACCAAGATTGAGATAAGAGTCTGGCCATGGGGCATCACTAGCCTCAGAAAGCACTTTTGTGGGGCAGAGCAGCTGAAAGCCACACTCCTCGGGGTTCAGGTGTGGAATGGCTGGTGAAGACAGGAGAGGCCAGAGAGTGGAACTAAGAGGTTCTTCAGGCTGCCATGTTTCTTTGGGAGAAAAGGTTGAGGAGCATTCACTGAGGAAAGAAGAGATTTGGGTCTTCTGATGGCCTGAGGCTTCAGGGAGTTGGGGCAGCGTCAGGAGAGTGGTGTGTCTGGGAAGGGGTCATGCACGCCTTCAGCGGGAGGAAGGAGCTCAGGGAAGATGTAGGTTGGGAGGTAGAAAAGAGAGAAGTTGAGGGAGTGATCAGTCTGAAACCCTCTCCCTTCTCAATGAAGCAGGAGGCAGGAGTTTAAGAGCATCTTTACATATTAAAATACATGGTGTAAGCTCTGGTGGGCCTCAATTATTACATTTCCATTTTGGAATCTAAGTCATTTCTCACTTTTCTTCTAAACCCTGAAAATATCATATTTAAGAGCCAACAGCTTATACCAAAAGCCAAGGAAGTGCTAAGAAGGTCTCCATGTCTTCTTGTGAAACCCATCCTGGGAATTTCTAACCAGTGGAAGGTTTGCAACACCTGTGACTCTGTCTGATTTGTAAATCTACGCAGATCTGTGCAGGTCTTGTTGATGTAAAGATTAATGGCTGAGTAATTTATGTACTAACTAACCTGAAAAACTGACTCACTCTTAGAGAATCTTATATCTTCTTTGGAGAGAAAGTAAAACCTCCTTGGGGAAGGGAGGTCCCCTGAGAACTGTTGGTGCTCCTGTTATAATAATGGGCTACAAGCCTCTTATTATGGCCTGAGTGTGACAGCTGAGAAACGGGAAGATAACTCACGTGAGCAGCACTGAATGCTCATTTTTTTGTCCTTCAGCTCTGGACAATCATGTCCGGGAAAATGTGAGGAACTTAAATATTGCATACTTTATTTACACTTTGCTTAATACTCCCAGGCGCTACATACTTTAGCTTCACTTCTGATGGAAAAAAGAGACACGCGTGTAGTTTCGTTTCCCCCTTTCCTTTCTGCCAAGGTGAGGCGGAAACTGCCCTGTAGCAGGGTGAACAGCCCTGAGCAGTGCAGTGGAGTCCTCAGAATTTAAATAAAACTCAGCTCTACAACTGCTGAGGAGACACTTGGGCCTTGGTGTCTCCTTCACTTTACACTTGGGACTAAATGTGGAACCCCCATTTCCTATGCCTAGGTCAGTTTCTTGTGAATTTCCTAGGCCTGAATTCCATGGATGAACTGTGTCCATTTATTGATGCACTCATTCACCTTCCCCCCGGTGGAAGGGCCTGCATTCATTCGTTTCCTGGCCAAGG
The DNA here is from genome assembly GCA_963574655.1 of Perodicticus potto. NCBI lineage: Eukaryota > Metazoa > Chordata > Mammalia > Primates > Lorisidae > Perodicticus > Perodicticus potto. Next base: position 71 of record CAUYRH010034032.1, on the reverse strand, counting down.
AACCCATACACCTATATATACCCTGAGGCTAGAGGCCTAGAGGAGGAGACGGGGAAAGACCGGGAGAGGAA
>CAUYRH010034025.1:0-28315 GCA_963574655.1 Perodicticus potto | reverse complement strand
GCATCACAGCTCACAGCAACCTCCAATTCCTGGACTCAAGCGAGTCTCTTGCCTCCGCCTCCCAAGTAGCTGGGACTACAGGCGCCTGCCACAACGCCCGGCCATTTTTTGGTTGCAGCCGTCATTGTTGTTTGGTGGGCCAGGGCTGGATTCGAACCTGCCAGCTCAGGTGTACGTGGCTGGCGCCTTAGCCCGTTGAGCCACAGGCGCTGAGCCAAGCCCAGGGTTTTCAAATTTGGCAACTCTAAAATAGATTTTTGTCTGTCATACAAACAGGTATAAAATTTAGGGATTTTATTCATAAGCCAGAAAACATATCTATGTGGTGTGGAATTCAATTTTTTTTTTTTTTTTTTTGAAATTATCTCTGTCACCCTGGGTAGAGTGCCAGGGCATCATAGCTCATAGCAACCTCAAACTACTGGGCTTGAGCAGTCCTCTTGCCTCATCTTCCCGAGTAGCTGGGTCTACAGGTGCCTGCCACAATACCTGGCTAGTTTTTCTATTTTTATTAGAGACGAGGTCTCATTCTTGCTCAGACTGGTCTTGAACTCCTGAGCTCAGGCGATCCACCTCCCTAGGTATCCCACAGTGTTAGGATTACAGGCGGGAGCCACTGCACCCAGTCTGAAATTCAGATTTTTAAAGAAAAAGTTGTGATAGTTTTAAAACACAAATGTAAGAAGAAGAAAAAAACCCCAGTTACATGCTAAAATGAGTAAGTAAGCTTCTTGGTGAACTTGGTTAGGATGAGTAAGTTGAAAATGTATTTCTCACTATACCAGTAATTTTATCACCTGTGTAGAACCTGACATCTGCCAATAATAAGTTATTTATTGAGCATATCCATGCATTTTATGTATCTATGGTTACTGTAGAGTCTGCAAACATAGGTTGTACCCCATTTTTTAGACCTCACAAAACCAAGGCTCAGGGTAATACTTAGATGTTAGACTTGGTGTTTGTACTCCAAAGCCTGTGTTTGTTCTGCTTCTGGAAGCAGTGATTTACTTTTGTGGAAGAGGATTCTTCCCTTGTGGGAAAGGAGAATGCTTTTTTTCCAGACTGTTTCTCCCCTCCCCTTTCTCAGTTGAGAGTCATGGCTGTAGGAAACCATTGTTTCACTGTGGGAGTGTTAGTTCCTCCTCTCCTTCCTCTTTCCCTTTCCAGTGATCCTTAGGATGGATTCATTTATCTTAAAATACAGTTGCATACCTCAGTCCACATATTAAGCAATTCAACTTTTTTTTTGTAATTCATTACTTTACTCCTTGGAAGCACACACTTTTTCAGCACCATTTGTATGGGCCCCATGGTGTTATTTAAGATGTTGCACTAAATATGATAGAAAATGCATGAGAATCGTGAGAAATTGCTTACATGGAGTTTAGCTTCGTAGTCACACTTCTTGAAGTGTATATCTGCAACACTCGTGCTTAACCACAGACACCAGGAAGTGGACGCTAAATTATTATGGTAATCATATAGTATGTACCCCAGTTAATTTCGTGCAGTTATGATGTAATAGTGCATCTTTACATTTGTTTACATTTTTTCTCCAGGATAAATGGTATCACGTATGATCTGTATTTATGCACATTAGTTTTTGATAAATTTTAACTTTGTTATAATTTCTATATATTTTATGGTAGTAAATAAGACTAGTATCTACATACATTTATGCATTCATTAAATACCTTTAAAATGTTTTGCTTGGAGCCTTAAAGATGGAGACTTTACCTCTTTCATGTTTACATGGATGGAGCTGGAACATATTTTTCTTAGCAGAGTATCTCAAGAATGGAAGAAAAAGTATCCAGTGTACTCAGCCCTACTATGAAGCTAATTTAAAGGTTTCATATGAAGGCTATAACCCAACTATAGCACAAGAATATGGGGAAAGGGGCAAGGGGGGGCAGGTTGGGGTGCAGGGTGGGGCCACACCTATGGTGCATCTTAGAAGGGTACAGGCGAAACTAACTAAATGCAGAATACAAATGTCTTCATATAATAACTAAGAAAATGCCATGAAGGCTATGTTAAACAGTTTGATGAAAACATTTCAGATTATATATGAAGCCAGTGCATTGTACCCCTTGATTGCACTAATGTACGCAGCTATGATTTAACAAAAAAAATTAAAATTAAAAATAAAATAAAATGTTTTGCTTGGGTGGCGCCTTTGGTTCAGAGGAGTAGGGCACTGGTCCCATATGCTGGACCATATGGTTCAAACCCAGTCCCAGCTAAAAAACTGCAAAAATAAATAAATAAAATGTTTTGCTTTTTCTAGGCTACATAGGAAGCTTGTCTGCAAGCTTTTTTGAATTATTGCAAATTTCCAAAAAACTTTCCAATTTATTTATTAAAAAATAACCACACCCACACAGTTCAAATCTGTGTTCAAGGATTAACTGTATGTTTACAGAATTGTATAATTATCACCATAATCTAATTATAGAACCTTTCCATTTCAAAGAGAAATGATGTATCCCCTGTCTACCACCCCCAAACTCCCTTCTTTTTTCAGGCATAGGCAACTAATCTTTAGATTAACTTATTTTGAACACTTTAGATAAATGTGGTCATTATCATATGTAGTCTTTTGTGACTGGCTTCTTTTATTTTTCACTTCATGTTTTTGAGGTTTTATTCTGTGTGGTAGCATGTATGAGTACTTATTCCTTTATATTGCAAACTGTATTCCAGAGCATGGGTATATCCCAAGATTTGAACCAGGTCTCATAATTTTTTACATTCTGAAGCTCATGTTGCTGTTACCATGTTACGCTAATTATTTTTCTTTTCTTTTCTTTTTTTTTTTGAGACAGAGTCTCAAGCTATTGCCCTGGGTAGAGTGCCGTGGTGTCACAGTTCACAGCAGCCTCAAACTCTTGGGCTTAAGCAATTCTCTTGCCACAGCCTCCCGTAACTGTGACTACGGGCACCCGCCACAATGCCCGGCTTTTTTTTTTCTTGTTGTTGCGGTTGTCATTGTTTTAGCTGACCCAGGCCGTGTTTGAATCTGCCAGCCTCTGTGTATGTGGCCGGCACCCTACCCACTGATTTACAGGCATTGCCCATGCTAATTCACACACCATATGTATGTCCTATTCAATTAGGAGGCTCTTGAAGAAATACCTTTATATTTCAATGTTTTTTCCTTCTTATAGTTCTCTCAGAGTACCTTGCTCCTAGTAAACACGCATTAAGTATTTTAACATATAAGCAAGAAACTCAAGTTCTTGTAAACTCATGGTATTGGGTTGAGAGAAAGGTGGTGCAAAGTCTGTCAGAAAGGAGTGTAGAAAACCTAAATATTTTTTCTCTATGTCTAGGAAGAAGAAGCGGGAAGGATAAAAGATTGCTGGGACAACCAGGAAGTACCTGCACTCTCCACATGTAGTAATGCCAATATCTTTCGAAGGATAAATGCCATATTGGATAATTCTCTGGATTTCAGTAGAGTCTGCACCACACCCGTAAACCGAGGAATTCATGATCATTTGCCAGGTGATTTAGATTTGAAAACTTGGTTGCGGGCGGCGCCTGTGGCTCATCGAGTAGGGCGCTGGCCCCATATACCGAAGGTGGCGGGTTCAAACCCGGCCTCGGCCAAACTGCAAAACAGAAAAATAGCCGGGCATTGTGGTGGGTGCCTGTAGTCCCAGCTGCTCGGGAGGCTGAGGCAAGAGAATCGCCTAAGCCCAGGAATTGGAGGTTGCTGTGAGCTGTGTGACGCCACGGCACTCTACCGAGGGCTATAAAGAGAGACTCTGTCTCTACCCCCCCCCCCCAAAAAAAAAGAAAACTTGGTTGCACTAGGCTTGGATAGGTGTACAGACAGCTTCTAGGCAGTGCATGTTGGTGGTCTTCATTGGGAAGCCTTTGAGGAATGAAGATGGTTGAGCCTCTGGCAATACCACCCCTGTGTGGTTTCCTTGTGGTTTGGATGCCTGTCTGGGTGAAGACTGATTGTGATGAGGATGTAGAGATTTTTTTATGATACACGGGAAGATTGGGTAAAAAAGAATAGGCCAAAGGTGATAGGAGTATTTATATATAGAAATATAATGTAAATCACATACATTATTATAGATTTTCTGGTAGCCATATTTAAAAAGTAGAAATGGATGAAATTAATTTAGTAATTTATTTAGAAACATATAACATGTCAACAAATAGTATAAAAACTATAATGAGATATATTTTTATTAGAATTAAGACTTCAAAATCCCATGTATATTAAATATCTACAACATCTCAATGTGAACTTTGATACACTTCGGGTACTCAGTAGCTACGTGGGACTAGTGGCTGCTACACTGGACAGTGCAGCTCTTGAATGTTTTAATGGCTTTTAAACACGAGTGCAAGTCAACAAGCATTTACCTTCTATGGTACATACGATGCTGGGAATAGTGCAGGGAAAGGGCAGGGTGTCTTGGAGTCGACTCTTCCCGCGAGGCGTTAGATATCCTAACATTGTTTCATAATCCTCTCCAGGAGTGGCACGTATGTTTAAGAACATTGATGAAATTTTTTTTTGTTTGTTTGTTTGTTTTTGTTTTTGAGACAGAGCCTCAAGCTGTCACCCTGGATAGAGTGCTGTGGCATCCCAGCTCACAGCTACCCCCAATTCCTGGGCTCAAGCGAGGCTCCTGCCTCCGCCTCCCAAGTAGCTGGGACTACAGGCGCCTGCCACAACGCCCGGCCATTTTTTGGTTGCAGCCGTCATGGTTGTTTGGCGAGCCCAGGTTGGATTCGAACTCGCCAGCTCAGGTGTACATGGCTGACGCCTTAGCCCATTGAGCCACAGGCGCCGAGCCTGATGAAATGGTTTTGTTTGAATTTGTTTTAAAAATTATTTTGAGTATATAGTATTTGTAAGTTTGAGTTATTTTAGATGAAAAAATATCTTTTTAATTTTTTAAGTGGACCTTGAAAAATCTTGGGAACAGCAGGGATTCTCAGAACATGGACTGATAATTAGAGCTAATCCTTGAACAACATGGGTTTGAACTACATAGGTCTGTTTACAGATTTTTTTCATCTGAACAGATTGAAAGTACCAAATTTGTGGGATATCAAACCTGAATATGTGGAGGGCTAACTTTCATATAAGTAGGTTCTGCAGGGCCCACTGTAGATTATAGTATATTCAGAGGGTCCTAGAACAGACACTGAGGAAAAACTACTACTACTTAGGTATAAATTCTTCAATTTACTTTTTGGCTTGGTCTTGGAAATGATTCCCACAAAGATTCAGGAGTTATGAGGAATAAGTAGCTAAACATGTGAGGGAGAGGCTTAAGAATGAGATTGACTTGTGGCTTCTGTAGAATTTATTATTATTGTAAAGAGCAAATGAGAGAAGGGCATACTTGAGTGGGGAGGATCTCTTCCAACTTCCCCAAAAGTACTGTGTAAAATACAAGCTAATCCTGTTCTTCTTTAACTTATGCTAAGTTCAGGGAGTCTGGCTGGATGTGGTGCTTCATACATGTAATCCTAATGTTTTGGGAGGTAAACGTAGGAGGACGGCTTGAGCCCAGGAGTACAAGAGCAGCCTGGACAACATAGGAAGACTCTGTTTCTACAAAAAATTAGAAAACTAAGCCAGGCATGTGGCACACATTTGTAGTCGTAGCTATTTGGGAGGCTGAGGAAGGACTTTTTGCGCTTAGGAGTTTGAGATGGAGTGAGCTATGATGAAATCACTACACTCTTAAGTTGGGCAGCAGAGACCCTGTCTTTGTTTTGAGACAGTCTCACTCTGTTGCCCTAGTTAGGGTGCAGTGACATTTTCATAGCTTACTGCAGCCTCACACTCCTGGGCTCAAGCCTCTGTCTTGAAAAAAAAAAAAAAAGTTCAAGGAGTCTTTTACGTGTTTTGTTTATTTGCTTTGAAAAAACTGCATATATTGCAGTAAGAATGACAATCAGCAATGGCTTAAATCTCACTGTGTTGCTTCAGACATCCTGAAAGCTTTCCTAGTTTATAGGAAAGTATTTTTCAACTAATGCTGACTTGTTGAATTAAGGGAAAGGACCCATGATTAACAAGAGAGGAGCTTTTAGGAGTGTATGTTTGCAAATGGCCAGCTAGCCTAGTAGCCTCATTGGTAAGCCAGGTTCTGGTAAGGGTATTTCAGTTATACTGTACTTGACTCAGTGGCTGGCCAAACAACAAGGTATAGATTTCTCAGCCCCTTCAGACCCTTCTTAGGACCTTTGTAAGAGGTACAATGGGAAAAGTGCTTTGAATAGATTGGGAAACCTGGGTGCTAAGCTTGACCTTGTGAATGAGATAAAGAGGTCACTTTTGTCAACCATAGGGCAGAATGGTACCTGACCAACCAGCCTCATAGGTTTTTTTATGGGGCTCATATGTTAAGACAGTATTGCAGATTTTAGAGAACTCAGGACATTGTAAGAAAGGTTCCTGTCAAGGTAGGTGATCTTCCAGGTCCTTCACATATACCTAACACTCCCCACCACTATGGTCAGCTCTTTCTTTGGTTCCCACCTAAGATGTCTTCTTGGGGCTGTGAGCCCTTGTTCTTGAATGGTCAAGCAAGGGTGCTAGGCCTACAGCATAGAGCATTTTCTTGTGTTCTCCAGGAAAACCCCTATGTGGAAAAAGCTGGCAGAAATACCCACATTTTTGGTTAATGAGGAAGCAAACTAGGTGTTATATTTTCTATGAAAAACCTTAAGAAATACACCTGAACCTATAGTTTCTCATCAAGAGTAATTTTGTTACCTGAGAAAATAATTTGAATTGTAAGAACTTGATTGTTTATGATGCTATCATAACTGGGTAAATTTGATAACAACAGAAGGTTAAGTAAATCATAGCATTAGACACCATGGAATGTTCTTCATCATTAAATATGGTGCTTGTAGAAGACTACTTAGTAGCAAAAAAAGATAAGTATAGTATCTGAAGTATAAAAAGCAAAGTACTAAAGAGGGTGGCCTTATGTCTATATACATAGAAAATGGCCAGAATACTGTAAATATGACAGTGAAGGTGTTATGGGTAATTTTGTTGTGTAGGTTTTCCCTTAAAAGTTTTTTGGTAACAAATGTTTTATAATAAAAATTATTTTGTAATGTTTTATCCCAGTGCAGAGTTTCACACTGTTAGTTGAGTTTTGCATAGAATCACATTTCATTTTTGCCCTGGGCTCTGACATAAGGAAAAATCCTTTTATTGTTGTCTTGCTAACATTTTGTTTACTCAGTTATCTGTCATTAGAATTAAAATTGCACACTTGTTTCAGACAAATGTACTGTTTCCTTTGGAGAGACAGAGTCTCACTTTATCGCCCTTGGTAGAGTGCCATGGAGTCATAGCTCACAGCAACCTCCAATTCTTGGGCTTAGGTGATTCTCTTGCCTCCCCCTCCCAAGTAGCTGGGACTATAGGCGCCTGCCATAACGCCTGACTACAAATGTACTTTTTTTGTTTGTTTTGAGACAGTCTCACTCTCACCCAGGCTAGAGTGCCATGATGTCAATATAGCTCACAGCAACCTCAAACTCCTGGGCTCAAGTGATGTTCTTGTCTCAGCCTCTTGAGTACCTGGGACTAGAGGTTCCCACCACAATGTCCAGCTAATTTTCCTATTTTTAGCAGAGATGGCATCTCACTCTTGCTTAGGCTGGTCTCAAACTACTGATCTCAGGCAGTCCTCCTGCGTCGGCCTCCTATAGTGTTAGGTGTGAGCCATAGTGTTTGGCTGACAAATAGACTGTTTTCATTTGAACTAATGTTTCAATATAAGTCACTTGTAAGGCTGTATATTATCTGTGAAAAAATTTCATTGCATGGTAGGCATTGAGAATAGTTACAGATGTATAAGCTCGTTTGATAAGGCATTATTGGAGAAGTGCTGTGATAGGGTCTGGGGAGGTTGCTTTGGTTAGGGAATTAGGGGAACACTGCCGGGTGAAGCAACATTTGAAATAGACTTTAAAGAGAATTAAAATTAATTTCACTGTAACTGGGTGTTGAAATAGATTATCTTAGGACTCAAAGCTGAGAATAAAAATGTGTAAAGTGACCTGTGTTATAATGAGAGTCCTTAAGAGATGAATCCACTTACCTCCCTCAGGACGTAACCAGAAGGGCACAGAGTTTCCTTGCTACCACAGACATTATCTCAGCCCTTCCCTGGTTTGTATGGGAAGACCACATAGGGGAGTTAGCACTTGAAGAGATTCCTCCTCCTCTTCATGGAGGAGGGTAGAGTGGGAAGCAGCTGTTCTTTCAGACAGCAGGGGAATGTCTTCCAAGACAACCATTTGTGTAGATGGAAGCTGCTTCTAAGAGAAAAAGGGCAGAGTGGACCACTGTGCGGACTCTGTCCCTGACGGGAGAGAGATGGAATGAGATACTGAGAGATGATGTGGGACAGGCACAGAGAGTAGCTGGAAATGTTTGAACTCTCTCCCTTGACGCACAAAGTTGTTACTTCCTGTGGTTTAAGGGGTTTTGGCTAGTACCCCATCAAGAAGGTCCTTATGTGAGGGATGGGGCTTGGAAGGTCAGGCCGGAACAGGGTGTCCTACCCAAGCAGCTGCAGCGGCCATGTGCACACTGTTCATGAGAGGATTCCTGCTGCCTAGAGAGCACAAGGGCCACACATTGGTTGCATTCTGTGGGAGATGGAGGAAATAAACTGTAGGTCAGTGGTTCTCAACCTTCCTAATGCCGCGACCCTTCAATACAGTTCCTGTGGGTCGTGATCCCCAGGTTGAGAACCGCTGCTGGACATGGACGTGTGATTGAAGCATTACTACAGGGTCTGTACAGGTAAGTGGTGAGACATCAGTAAGGGGGACCTTAACTACTGTGTGGGTGGGAGTTTAAATGTGTAGTATGACAGGGTAACGAGGGCAGGAAACAAGTTTCAGGTTAATTCCCTGAAATGGGAGGTCTCTGATCAGTTAAAATAGCTTGGATGTCCAGAAAAGCACCTGATTAGCCAAAGTGGTTCAAAGTAAGGTTTAGGACTGATGTGCTGTTTCAAGGTTTTTTTTTTTTTTTAATATCTGAAATACAACAACACATGTAAGAAAATACATACTGTATCATAGGTGAAGAGCTCCAACTTTTCTTAAATTGAATATAGTCATGTAACCAGCTCCCAGATATAAATGAACTACCGACTTTTAATTTAGGAATTAATCATTGTAGGCCAATATTGAATATTTGACTGAGGTGGTTTCCTTTTTTATTCTGCAGGATCATGAATAGTATCATCACCAAATTATCTGAAAAAACGATTCCAAAACAAAGTTTAATATAGTCCCACACAGTAGGAGATGATGGAAATTACTCTGAGGAAGTCTTGTTTCCCATAAATAAATATTTTGTAGAAGCTTAATATGTAGCTGCTTTAACAGTTAAGTAATATTTAACTTTTTATTGAAGTATGACATACATGCAAAAAGGTATGAATGTACTGTCAGTGATTTTTATGTACCGAACACGTCTTGTATAACCACTCATGTATACAGGCAAAAACTGATGATACACTAGAAGCCTCTCTGTGTCCCTTTCGGTCTGTAGGTCTTGAACGGGAGTTACCATGCATAATTTAATTGCACAGGTTAATTTTGCCTGGTTTTGAACTTACTCAAATGGAATCATTAATATGTACTCTTCAGCTATGCGATTCATCCGTGTTTCAGCCGCTGGTTGTGGATCATCCACTCCCATTTCTGTGCAGCATTCTATTGTAGGAACGTTCCAGTGTTCACTCATTGTGCTGGTGGTGGACATTGGGCAGCTTGCAGTTTGGAGCCTTGGTTAATAGTGCTGTTGTGAAAGTGTCTTTGGGGAATTCGTTTCTACTGGGTGCATTTCTAGGAGGAGTTGCTGCGTTCCAGGGGCTGCATGTCCTCATCTTAAGAGATGCTGACAGTTATACCAGTTTGCTTCTGTAGTAGTATGTCATGATTTGTGTTGTTCCGCATCGTCACCAATAATTGGTATTTTTTCATTTTAGCCATTTGGGTAAACAGCGGTTATCTCTACTATGGTTTAAGTTTTCATTTCCTTGATGACTAATGAAGTTAAGTACCTTTTCATGTTTATTGGTCTTTGGATATCTTCTTTCCTGAAGTCGGGCCTCTTTAGGACTTGCATTCGTTTTTCTTCAGGGATATCTGCTTTTTTCTTCAGTAGTAGTTCTTTAAACAGAGGGCCCCCCAAAAATGTCTACACATTTTAAGAAAGGAAAAACTGCATTAAAATTGCAATACTCACTATTTACTGATAATGTTTGTTATCTTGTATCTCTTAGAATTGCAGAAGTCAAATGTGGACTTGAGAATTACAATTTTAGTAAGATTTTTCCTTTCTTAAAATGTGTAGACTTTTTTTGGCACCATCTATATATTCTGCATATTAGGTTTGTGTCTGAAATGCCTATTGCAGATAATTTCTCCCAATCTATAGTTTGTCTTCATATGCTTACTCAAATAGTGTCTCTCAAATAACAAAACTTAAATTTTAATGAACTATAATTTACTGACTTTTTCCCATTATGCTTAGCATTGTGTGGCCTGTTTAAGAAATTTTTGCCTATTCTGGTGTCAGGAAAGTAGTATGTATTTCATTTCAAGAGTTGTTTTACATGTTACACTTTAAATTTACAACTGAACTAGAATTTAGTTTATACATGGTGTAATGTAGAGGGTCAAGTTTAATTTTACTCTACATGTATAGCTAGTTGACCCAATGTCAGTAGAGGGGGGAAAATGCCTTTTAGGGAAAGGGGAGCAGGCTGCGTGGGGTGGGAGGGTATAGAGGGTGGACTTAAGCACTTAAGCTGGCCGTCACCCAAGGATGTGTTTCTGAGGATCTGGTGCTACAAGACCACCATCTTCATGGGTGGCAAGGAGTTGAGCACCGTGTTCAAGCTGATGTGCACAGGAGGCATTCTCAGGTGGCCATCACCCTCCAGTAGCTGTACAAGGACAACCAGCTCCTAGATGATGGTAAGACATGGGTGAATGTGGCTTCATCAGCCAGATGGCATGGCCACAAACCCCAGGCACAGTGGTGTTGGCGTTTGGGCAGAAGAAGACTTTGAGGCCTTGTGCACTGAGCCTGTTTCTAGCCTACTGGAACTGCCCCCACGGGACGGAGCCCCAGGACTCAGCAAGCAGTGCTAGTGAGCAGGCTGTGCAGTTGGGAGACCCCCGGCTCGCCTCTGAAAGGCCCATCCCCACCAATAAAAGATCAGAATGTAAAAAGTCTTTTTTAGTTGCACTACTTTCTCATAAGTCAGTTGTATGTGGTATACATGCAGATCTGTTTCTGGATGCTCTTTGTTTATTATCTGTCTTTGTGTCTTAATTACTATAGCTTTATAATAGGTTTTGATAGCAGTGAGGTTCTCCAATTTTGTCCTTTATAATTTTTGCATTTCTATATAAAGTATAGACTTAGCTTGTCGGTCCACCCCACTAAATACACAGTGACCTGCTGGGATTTTGATTGGGATTATATTGAATCTGTAGATCTATCTGTTTGTGGATAATATGTTAACAGTTCTTCCAGTACATGAAGCTGGTATATATTCCTTTGTTTATTGTATCTTTTTAGATTTTTCTTGCTGTTTTGTAGACCTCTTGTATATCCTGTTAGGTTTAGATTCTGATGGGCATTTAATGCAATTGTGATATTTACCTGCTAAATATAGATTGGAGATATGAGTACTTTTATTGCTTTCATTGATCTGTGGGTTTTGAAGAATTATGAAAAGATTCAAATTTAGGCAGTTGCCATTTTCCTGTAAGAACCAGGAATTCTGATCTTGCTGATCTATTTTAAAAAAATACATATACATACTCTAACACATACATGTATATGTGCATGTATGTCTATATATATCAAAATATACACCAAAAAGTTAATGCTTAATAGCAAAGTTAAGAATGATGCTGCGGGGGTGCCTGTGTATCCCATACTTGGTTTTCCTTATTAAAGACATCCTTAAAGAATGTCTGATATTAAGAAGACTGATTGTATCAAGTTATCAGAGATATAAATGGAAGTCTTAAATTGCTGGTGGGAATGCAAAATTGCACAATTACTTGGAAAATACTGTGGCTGGTTCTTAATTTAAACATTTAGTTATCAGATGACCCAACAATTCCACTCTTAGGTGTTTTCAAAAACAAACTTAACAATTCTGGTTTCTCTTCAGATCGTATAAATCTTTTGCCTTTTACAAAAACAAACTTACATTTGGTTCAGTGCCTGTAGCTCTGGTTTTAGGGCGCTGGCCACATACACCAAGGTTGGCGGGTTCGAACTTGGCCTGGGCCTGCTAAACAACAATGACAACTACATCAAAAAAATAGCTGGGGGTTGTGGTGGGCGCCTATAGTCCCAGCTACTCCGGAGGCTGAGGCAAGAGACTCGCTTAAGTCCAAGAGTGGGAGGTTTCTGTGAGCTGTGACAGCATGGCACTCTACTGAAGGGTGACATAGTAAGACGCTGTCTCAAAAAAAAAAAAAATAAAGTAAATAAACTTACGTTTTAGAATAGTTTTCAATTAATAGCAAAGTTAAGAATGATGCTGCGGGGGTGCCTATGTATCCCATACTTGGTTTTCCTTATTGCTGCCATGTTATATTAGTATAGTGCATTTGTTACATCTAATGAACCAATATTGATACTTAGTCCATATTTTGTTTGGCTTTTCTTAGTTGTTACCTAATGTCCTTTTCCTGTAGCAAGATCCTGTGCAGGGTATCATATTTAGTCCTCATGTCATCTAGGCTTCTCTAGACAACAGCTGTTTCTCAGACTTTGAATAGTACTGGTTATACTCAAGAAACAAAAACATTTATCAGTATACAAACTTGTACATAAATTTTTGTAGCCTCTTTATTTATAATAGCCAAAAACTGGAAACAACCCAAATGTCCATCAACAGGTGAATGTTTAAACAAATTATGGCATATCCATAGAAAGGAATACTACTCAGAAATAAAGAATAAATCACTAATGCATGATACAGCATGGATGAATTTTAGGATAATTAGGCTAAGTGAGAAAGGCAGACAAAGTGTGCAGAGATATAATTATGCTTGCACAGAATTCTAGAAAATGCCAGTTAGCCTTTAGTGACTGAAGGCAAACCCGGTTGTATGGGAGAAAGGGCTCACAGACGGGGGGCGGGGAGGGGATGGGAAGAATTCCAGAGGGGCATCAAGAAACTTTCAGGGGGTGGGGTGGATATGTTTATTACTTTGATTGTGGTGGTGGTTTCATGAATGTATTTACATAAGTGAAACATAAAATTGTGCACTTTATGCCTCTAAACTTCAACTTTTTGCAAATATGATTATGTCTAAATGGTAGGACTTACATGAACATATTGTTTTTATAGGGCTTTTACTTTTAAATATTTCAAAACAGAAGACAATTATACCTATGTACCTATCACGCATCTTCCACAAATGTTAAGATTTTGAAATGTTAATATACCTTTATCAGACAGTATAAACATAAAATAAAAATTTTGTACTTATTCTGTTTCCTCTGTTCGCTTTCCTAGAGGTAGCAACTTTCTTAAAGTTGGTGTATTTTCTTCTCATTCATGTTTTTATACTTTCTGTGTATGCCCATAAAGATCATTTTGTGTTTTACCTTTTTATGTAAAACATTCAGAAATATGTGCAGTTAAATTGTGCAACTGGGTGAATTATCACAAAACAAATACACCCATCTAACTAAAGCACAAATCAAGGAACAGCATGTTACTAGTACCCAAGACAGCCCCCGCCATGCCACTTCCTAATTGTGTGTTTTAAATCTTTACACAAATAGTGTGACATAAGTATTTCATAGTATGACATAAGTATTAGTATTATATTAGTATTTCAATAGTATGACATACATATTTCCTGGTATTTGCTTTTTCCCATGTGTCATATTTATAATGTGCCTATTGATATTTATAAGTAAAATCAATACGTTAATTACTTTGTAGTAACATTTTACATAAATATATACAATATCCCTCTACTGGTACTTAAGTATTGTCCAGTTTTTTGCTATTATAAACAGTATGTTGGTGAAAATCATTGTTTATATTTCCTTGTGTATAGAAGTTTCTTGGGAACATGTATCTAAACGTGAATTGCACAGTGTGGTGTGCTGTCTTTACCTTTAAGCTGGTGACTACTTTTTCAAAGTGAATTTACCACTTTTATAGGCTGCCAGGATTTCATGTATTTTTCCTCATAGCTTTGTAGACACTAGATATTATTATGCTTCAAAATTTCAGTCAATTATGGGTATAGATCCAATTCATTTTTTTGTGTGTGTTATAAAATATTTTCCATGGTTGGCTCGGCGCCTGTGGCTCAACGGGCTAAGGCGCCAGCCACGTACACCTGAGCTGGCGGGTTCGAATCCAGCCCGGGCCCGCCAAACAACAATGACGGCTGCAACCAAAAAAAACTGGCCGGACGCTGTGGCGGGTGCCTGTAGTCCCAGCTACTTGGGAGGCGGAGGCAGGAGACTCGCTTGAGCCAGGAATTGGAGGTTGCTGTGAGCTGTGATGCCACAGCACTCTATCCAGGGTAACAGCTTGAGGCTCTGTCTCAAAAAAAAAAAAAAAAATATTTTCCATGGTTAAAAGAGTACATGTAGAAGTTAAAAGTGCTCAGGCAGGAGGATCAACTTGAATACGCTTCAGCATCTCAGGAAATTTAAACTGCAAGTTGCCGAGATGAGAGCAGAAAAGCAGCACACCCAGGATTTCTTCTCAGGTCATCTACATCCAGAGCCTGCACCCTACTTTGTGTAGGTTCGTTATGAAATGGACAAACTGATTTCAGCACTGCACCCTGTCTTCCCACTTGAGAATGTGACTGTTTACAATACATTTTACAGAATAAGACAGGAAGAGCCAAGAACAGCAGTTCTCAACCTGTGGGTCGTGACCCACAGAAACTGTATTAAAGGGTCGTGATATTAGGAAGGTTGAGAAGCACTGGCCAAGAAGAACCTTGCTTCATCTCACAGAGCCAGACAAACCATAGAACATCGAAGGCAGGAGAACATAAGGGAGTTTCAGGGTGACAACCTAACCTTGTATAAAAGCAGAACTTTTTAAGAATACAGAGTCAGCTATGTAGCAGAACAGCATCCTTGCATGACTGTGAAGGTGGTGATTTTAACTATGTAGTGTGCCCCATATGGAATCTTAGGAGACATCAGATAGAACAGCATGAAGGAAAAGAAGCTTGGGGTACAGTCCTAGAAGCCTTTCCTGTGTTGATACTAGGGCCTGTATGCAACATGTATTCCTTTTTGTTTGCTTTTTGAGACAGGGTCTTACTCTGTTTACCTAGCTAGAGGGAAGTGGCATCATCATCATAGCTCACAGCAACCTCAAACTCCCAGGCTCAAGTGATTCTCTTGCCTCAGCCTCCCAAGTAGCTAAGATTCCAGGTAACCGGCACCACACCCAGCTAATTTTTCTATTTTTTGTAGAGATGGGCATCTCTCTCTTGCTCAGGCTGGTCTTAATAATCTGGCTAGTTTTTCTATTTTTAGTAGAGATGGGGGTTTTGCTCTTGCTCAGGCTGGTCTTGAACTCCTGAGTTCAGGCAATCCTCCCACCTCGGCCTCCCAGAGTTCTGGGATTACAGGCATGAGCCACTGTGCCCAGCCACCAGAATGGTTTCATCAGGCCCAAAAGACACTTGATGCTGATTGCCCATCACTCCCCTCTAGCACTCTAACATTGCTTGGGAGCTGCTGGTCTGATCTTGGTCTCCTTTTGGATTTACCTGCTCTGGACATTTCATATCAGTAGAATGATGCAACATGTGGTCTTTCTTGTCTGGCTACTTTCACTTAGCACAGGTTGCATGTTGCACTGTGACTTTGTATATCATTCTTTTTAAGGGTGAGTAATATTCCATCATAAGTGGTATCACATTTTGTTTATTCACTCATCACTTGGTGAACATTTCTTCTGTTGCTATTTTTGTGGCTATCATGAATAATGCTGTTAACATTCACTCAAGTCTGTGTGTGGAAATATGCTTCATTTATCTGGGGCATATACATGGGGGTGATTTGTGAGTCCTATAGTAACTCAATGCTCATCTTTTTGAGGAAGTGCCGAACTGTTGTCCAGAGTGGCTACGTTATTTATATTCCCATCAGCAGGGCGTGAGGGTTTGAATTCCTTCAAATCCTCAACACATGTTTGATTATAGGTATATCCTGGTAGATGTGAAGTGAGATTTCATGGTTTTGATATATGTTTCTCTGGTGATGTTGAGCTTATTGGCCAGTTGTATATGTTCTTTGGGAAATGTCTCTTCAAATACTTCCACCGTTTTTTTTTTTAATTTTTATTTTTAATTGTAAAATGACAAATTATAGTTGCATATATTTCAGGGGTACAGAGTGATAATGATCTATATGTGTGTCCTAATGCCAATATTACGTTGTCTTGATTAGTGTAGCTTTTTATTGGGTTTTGAAATCAGGATGTGTGAGTCCCCTAACTTTGTTGTTCGAACTTTTCCAAGATTCTGAGTATTCTGGGTCCCTTGAAATTTCCTGTGAATTTTAAGATAAGCTTGTAAACCTCTGCAAAATAGCCAGTTTGGCCTTTGGTAGGGATTGCTTTGAATCTGTGGGTCTGTTTGGAAACTGTTGTTAAGTCTTTGATCTATGAACGAGGATGTCCTTCAATTTGTTTCAGTGTTTTGTAGTTTTCTCATACAAGTTTTGCACTTCATTTGTGAGTGTTGTTTTTGATGCTATTGTAAATGAATTTAATTTTATCTTTAGATTATTTAGAGAAATGTAATTGGTTTTAGTACGTTAATTTTTTTTTTTTCTTTTTTGAGACACAGTCTCTCACTATGTTGCCCTTGGTAGAGTGCACAACAACCTTTCTTGGGCTTAAGTGATTTTCTTGCTTCCGTCTCCCAAGTAGCTGGGACTATAGGTGCTTGCCACAATGCCCAGCTATTTTTTGTTGTTGTTGCAATTGTCATTGTAGTTTAGCAGGCCCTGGCCGGGTTCGAACCTGCCTGCCTCAGTGTACATGGCCGGCGCCCTAACCACTGAGCTATGGGCACCGAGTCAGTACGTTGATTTTTGTACCCTGCCACTTGCTGAACTCATTTATACCTCTGATTTTCTTTGTGTGTGTGTGTGTGTGTGTGTGTGTGTGTATTCCTTAGGATTTTTTATGAAGATAGTTTTACTCATTTTGCCCCCATCTACTAAATGCCTTTTGTTTCATTTTCCTAATTGCTCTGGCTGGATGGTTTTTTTGAGTATAGGTGAAGAGAGTAGACACCTTTGTCTTAATCCTGAAAGCTTTTGGGAATCTTTCGCTATTAGATGTGATGTTAATGCAGGTCTTTTGTAGATGCCCTTTATCTGGTTGACGGTGTTTCCTTCTATTCCTAGCTTATTGAATGTTTTCATGTCATGAAAGGGTATTGGATTTTTGTCAAATACTTTTTGTGTGTATTGAAATGATCGTATTTTGTCTTTCATTATATTCATATAATTTTACTGATTTTCGTATGATAAACTTTGCATTATTTGGATAAGTCTCATGTGTTCATGGTGTATAATCCATTTTATATGCACTGCATTTGGGTTGCTAATATTTTTGTCCAGTTTGACATTGAGCGTTACAGGTCTTTGATTTTCCTTCATGTGATCTCTTCACCAGGTTTTGAAATCAGGGAAATATTTGCTTCATGGCCGAATTGGAAAGTGTTCCCTCCTTGTCTGTTTTGGGGAGAGTTTATGAACAATTGGTATTAAATTCTTTAAGTCTGGCTTGGGCCTGTAGCTCAGCAGCTAGGGTGCCAGCCACATCCACTGGCGGGTTCGAATCCAGCCTGGGCCTGTAAACAACGACAACGAAACAACAACACAAAACTAGCTGGGTGTTGTGGCAGGCACCTGTAGTCCCAGCTGCTTGACTACAGGGAGGCTGAAGGAAGAGAATCGCTTAAGCCCAAGAGTTTGAGGTTGCTGTGAGCTGTAACGCCTTGGCACTTTACCCAGGGCAACATAGTGAGACTCTTGTCTCAAAAAAAAAAAAAAACTTTAAGTCTTCGATAGAATTGACCAATGTTGTCATTTTGTCTTGGTTTCTCTTTGTGGGAAGTTTTTTGGTTTTGTTCTATGAGTTTTTGTTCTGTTTTGTGTTGCTAAGGCTGGAGTGCAGTGGTACCATTATAACTTGTTGCAGGCTTAACTCTTGGGCTCAAGTGATTCTCCTGCCTCAGCCTCCAGAATAGCTTAGAACTTGATGCTCACATCACACCTAATTTTTTGTTTTTTGCAGAAACAGGGTCTCACTATGTTGCCCAATTTGGTGTTGAACTCAGGGCCTCAAGTAATCCTCCTGTCTTTCCCAGAGTGCTGAGATGACAGGTTTGAGTTACCACACTGTGCTAGTTTTTTGATGACTAATTCAGGCTCTTTGCTCATTAAAGGTCTATCTAGATTGTCTCTTTCTTCTTGAGTCAGTTTTGGTGGATTGTATTTTTAATGTATTTGTTCATTTCACATAAGTTTTCTAATTTGCAGTCAAATAATTACTCATAGTAATTCCTTATATTCTTTTTGTATAAGATTGGTAGTAAGGTTTCCTTTTCATTTTTGATTTCTAAAAATTTGCCTATCCTTTAATTTCCAAAGCATGCTCATTTACATATTAAATGACTGATAAGTAAGGACATCTGTGTTATTCCAGCTACACAAAAGGAGAACAGCTGTGGCAAAATAGCACTAAGGGACTTCCTTGTCTAAAATTACAAGATTCTGTGTGTGTGTACTTAAATTGCTTTATTGCAGTTTCATCCTTTTGGTTGAACTTTGTGTATCTGCTGTAGTTCTTACGTTCTTCTGTTGTATGGCATCATTACCCAGTCATTTGAGCCAAAGCTGCTCCATCTTCACGAGTCCCCCCACCTCTGGCTACCAACTGTTAAAAGGCACTTCCTGAATTTTTCTGGAAATGATCTCTTCTCTGTTAGAGTTCCCTTTTGGACGTCCACTTCTTCCTAAGTCTGGCGTGTGAGATTTTAATTACTCTGCTGCAGTTTGTTCTTCTTCAGTCAGTGGTGACAACTCCAGATCTGTTTGGTTTTGTACTTTTGTATCATGTTCATAGTCGTCTTATTCATAGTAGCACAAAAGCTTGTGTACAAAGTTTGGTATCAAGACTTTATTGCTGATAACTTCCTTTAAGAGTGTAACTGGCTTTTTCTAACCTGCTGAATCAGGATGATTAGTTTTCATTTCATATTCCAGCCTGAACAGAATATGATCCAAATCAGAGTCGGCTTTCTGGAACATCTGTTCCAGCTTATTGACCTCCACTTCCATGTTGAATGGTTGATCTCATTTCTGATTTTATTATTTATTTATTTTGAGAGAGTCTCACTCTGTTGCCTTGAGTAGAGTGCAGTAGCGTCATAGCTCACAGCAATCTCAGACTCCTGGGCTTAACCTCCTGCCTCAGCCTCCCAAGTTTCTGGGACTACAGGTGCCTGCTTGCCACCCCATCGTCTGGCAAATTTTTCTGTTTTTAGTACAGATGGGGTCTCACTTTTGCTCAGGCTGGTCTTGAACTCCTGAGCTCAAGTGATCCACCCACCTTGGCCTCCCAGAATGTTAGGATTACGGGTGGGAGCCACCACTCCCAGCCCTCATTTCTAATTTTAATCTTCGATCTTTTTTTCTTGGTTCCTCTAATGTCACTCCAGAGTTTGTCAGTTTTGCAGATATTCAAATAAACTTTTGGTTTTGTTGATTTTTCTCTATAATTTTTCTGGTTTTTATTTCATTTATTTCTGTTTTAATCTTCATTACTTCCTTCTTGCTTTGAATTTATTTTACTTTTCTTTTTCTTTTTTTTTCTGAGATAGCCTATAGCTGTCGCCTTGGGTAGAGTGCTATGGCATCACAGCTCACAGCAACCTCAAATTCCTGGGCTCAAGCAATTCTCTTGCCTCAGCCTCCCAAGTAGCTGGGACTATAGGCGCCTGCCACAATGCCTGGCCATTTTTTGGTTGTAGCTGTTGTTTGGCAGGCCCAGGCTGGATTCAAACCTGCCAGCTCTGGTATATGTGGCTGGCACCCAGCCGCTTGAGCTACAGGCACCAAGCCTTATTTTACTTTTCTAATTAAAGGTATAATATTAGGTTATCGATGTAAAATCTTTTTTCTTTTTTGGCAGGGGCTGGGTTTGAACCTGCCACCTCTGGCATATGGGACCAGCGCCCTACTCCTTTGAGCCACAGGCACTGCCCAATTTAAAATCATTTTTAATGTAGTTATTTACAACTACCCCAGTACTGTCTTTGACGCATGTCGTAAGTTTTGGTATGTTGTGTTTCCTTATCTTAAGGTATTTTCTGGCCAGACACAGAAAATTTTCTGTTCCTTTATAGTTAAAGAATTCTCTTTGTGTGATTTCAGCCTCTTTAAATATGAGACTTGTTTTATGGCCTGACATGTGGTTTGTCCTGGAGACTGTTCCGTATAAACTGAGGAACAGCATTCTGCTGTTGCTGAACGACGCCACTGTGGCTGTGTCGGGTCTGCTTGGTTTCTTCTTGTCTAGGTGTTCTGTTTCCTTCCTGCTCTTTCTTTGTCTTGTTCATGGTATTGTTGATGGTGCACCTGTTGGTTGTTTCCAACTATGAGTGTTGAATTTCTTATTTTTCCTATCAATTTTTTTTTTATTACATATGATTTGGTTGTCTGTTATGGTCATTAATGTTAATAATTAGTATCTCTTCTTGATGCATTGACCCTTTTAATATAAAATGTCCTCATGTTTCTAATAATTTTTGTCTGAAAGTCTATTTTGTCTGATATTAATACAGTCTATCTTTTGGTTATAGTTGACAGGGTATATCTTTTATTAGTACTTTGAACTATCTGTCTTATTCTGTTCTTATTTAGAGACAGGAGCTTGGTCTGTTGCTTGGATTGGAGTGCATTGGTGCAATTATATCTTAACCATCACCTTGAACTCTTGAGCTCAAGCAGTCCTCCTGCCTCAGCCACCCAAAGTGCCAGGATTATAGGCACAAGCCACTGCACCCAGCCTATTTTGTGTCTTTGAATCTAAAGTGTGTTTTCTTGTGTATAACACATACACGTATTTGGATCATGCTTTAAAAAAAAAAGCATTCAGCCAGCCTCTGATACTTGGGAGTTTGATCCATTTATGAAAGGAAGCCTGCTGCCATTTTGTTGTTTCCTATATGTCTTATCTCTTTTTTTTCTCTCTTCTGCAGTTGTTGCTTTCGTGTGTGTGTGGCTGTTGGCTATTTTCTAGAGCAAAATTTAGTGATATTTTAATTTCTTTGTAATTTCCTGTATTATATGCAGGTATTTTGGAGTTACTTTCTTAGTACTGAAAGTGCTCCTGAAGAAGAGGAGTGAATTGGGTGCTGGAAGGTAGGCAGCAGCACTGACAATTTTTATTTTTTTTTTTAGAAGCTTCTTTGGTCTAGTGTGTCATTGATATTATTTTAAGAAACCAGAAAAATGGCAGAAATGAAAACCAAGACAGCAAAGTAAAAAAACATTTCTGCCTTCTGGGATGGAGACTATCTCAGGGAAGGTAAACCCAGGCTTTAAATAACCTGGAAAGAGTCTAAAGCACCAAGGAATTAGAAGTAAATTTGTAGGTCATATTAATAGTTGCATACCAATGAGGGTGGGGAGTTCAGGGACTGATTCCACCAACAGTTGTCATCTTAACCAGATGTGCAGAAAACCTCTGCATTGGGGTCCATGTCTGCCCACCTCCTTCAATTCAGCAGGATCATTGCAGCATGTGGGGTGGGGGAGTACCAAAACTCTCTCTGTATTAGTCTTCCTTTATGTTACAGTGCTGCGTTTATTTTATGACATAACTAAATGTTCTTTCTTTGAAACATGGGACTTTGTAAAGCTCCCTTTTTCCTAATGTACACCTTAACTTCATAAGCACTCAGGTAAGCATCATAAATGTTATAAGATTTTCATGTCAGTGGGCTGGTATTTATGGTTTGGCTTTCTTTCTGTAAAATGTTAATTATAAATCCGTTTTCTCTTTTCATGCTCATGATTACCTCTTATTTTCTACATGAAAAAATTAAATATTTTATGTTCAAATAAAATTGGAAAACCTGAATGGCTCTTACATCCTGCAAAGAT
Organism: Perodicticus potto; assembly: GCA_963574655.1. Classification (NCBI taxonomy): domain Eukaryota; kingdom Metazoa; phylum Chordata; class Mammalia; order Primates; family Lorisidae; genus Perodicticus; species Perodicticus potto. The sequence goes on along the minus strand of CAUYRH010034025.1, from coordinate 6,063 downwards.
TTAAAACATGGCATCTCAATAGTTTTGAGATCTATGAGGTTGGACAATTAAGTTCGTGGGCTTGTCCTAGAAAAAGTACGACATACCTCATTGCGGAATATCACTACAGTCACCTTTGAAGTACTCCTGTTGGCCGTCTGGTGACTGACTGTTCATGATATTCAGCAATGAGGTATGTAGTGCTTTTTTAAGAAAGAGTTTGGAAACTTAGCAGACCTAATACAGCGAGAGCTCTGTTGGCCATTTCAGAAAAAGAATTCCAAAATTGCTTTGAAGGTTGAAGTAGGTGCTGGCATCAGCGTGTAGCTTCCCAAGGGGAGGACTTTGAAGTTGACAGTAGTCCTGTTCAGCAATCAGGTGTGTAGCACTTTTTCTGGGATGAACTTGTAAACTTAATTGTCTGACCTCCTACATCTGTTTTTAAATGTATTTGGGAAGTGGATATGGAGTGTCTTCTCTGTAGGTACTTCTGAGTACCATTCTCAAGCTTTCTGAATTGTACTCTCTTTGAAGGCTTCTGTGATATGAATATTAATTTCCCCGAGGGGTTATGTGGTGTATCACTGTGGCCGTCTTCTTTTCCTGCCTTATTACCTGGTGCTGCTGCTCTCTAGTAGCTCCACTGTATGTTTTCTGCAGTGCGGAGTTGATGTACATTGGCATTTCAGACTATGTTAAAACTTCTTAATTTTTCCACAGATACTTTGAAACATATATTTCAATTTCAGGTATCTTTTTGCCATGGGAACACCAATATTTTCTTCACAGAATTGTTCTCTTTACTTTTCTGGGAAAATTTTGGGATGGGAGATTCAAGAGGACTTGTGAAGCGTGTAGTTACGTAGTTCTGGACAATTTCATAATTGAACCAGAACTGTGGCTAGTTCAAATTCACGTTTAAACTTCACCCGGTCTTTTAATTTTTTAAGTATTAAATTCCAATTATTTGTTTAAAGTCTCTAAAAAAAAAAGAGAGAGAGAAAGAAAATTGCACTGGGCAGTGCCTGTGGCTCAGTGAATAGGGCTCCGGCCCCATATACCGAGGGTGGCGGGTTCAAGCCCGGCTCTAGCCAAACTGCAACAAAAAAAATAGCCAGGCGTTGTGGCGGGTGCCTGTAGTCCCAGCTCCTCAGGAGGCTGAGGTAAGAGAATCGCCTAAGCCCAGGAGTTGGAGGTTGCTGTGAGCTGTGGTGCCACGGCACTCTACTAAGGGCGATAAAGTGAGACTCTGTCTCTTTAAAAAAAAAAAGAAAGAAAATTGCACTTACCTGTTCATATGCACAGAATCTGATCTCAGGTACATGAAACGGGTAGAACATAGGGCCCAAAATGAAGCCTGCTGTATGAGAACGGCATTGTTTAAGGTTGTTGGTTTTTATTCTAGTGCTTTGCGGTGCACTGTGGTCCAGGTCTTGTCAGTTAACAGTACATTATGAGTAAGTGAAATAGTGCAAATTACAATTCTTTAATCTCGTTTAACTGCTATGGTACTTTGATAAAATAGTCAATAACCAGCTTCACTGACAAAAAATTCCATGTATCATGTGCTTGGAGCATCTTTTTTTTTTTTTGTGAGCATCTGTTTTTTAAGTATGGATATCTATGAATGTAATAGTAATGTTTTCCTTTATGTAAGTGTAAACTTTTTAAATGCCAAATATTTTCACTTGCATGTCGTAATTTAGAAAATATTCAGAGATTTTGAAAACCAGTTGTATTTAACCAGCCTCAAATTGTGCAACTGTGATGTATAAGAAAGAATTAGAAACAGAAAAAAGCCTATAACAATCTCGTTCAGATTGATAATCAATTTGGTTTTAATACTATATGAAAACTTTACTTCAGTATTCCTTTCCCTCCCTCTTCTGTTCTCTTAATGTCTCACAAACTATGCCTTTATGTGTTATGTACCCATCATCACAGATTTATTACTGTTGCTTTGACTCTTTCTTCTCTCCCAGATTTAGGAAGATATAATTGGCAAATGAAAATTGTGTATATTCACAGTGTGCACTGTGATGTTTTTGATAATACGTTATATTGTGAAATGATGAAATCAAACTAATGTATCTGCCACCTCACGTTTAGTTTTTGTGGTGAGAACATTCAAGATCTCTTAGTAATTTATAACTATATAATATGTTGTGGTTAACTGTAATAACCATGATTCTGTACAGTAGAGCTCCAGAAATTACTCAGCTTGTCTGAACTTTTATATCTTTTGACCAACATCTCTGCATCCTCCCATTCAGTTTTATCTTTTATTCAGGAGAAAAAGTTGTAGACAAAAATAAACTTTTATATTTACCTATGTAGTTAATATTTTCTGGTGTTCTCTGTTCCTTCATCTGGATTAAAGTATTGTCTGGTGTCCTTTCATCCTTTCATGTCAGCCTGAAGTGCTAACTCCCTTTAGTATTTCTTGTCGGGCAGGTCCACTAGTGATGAATCAGTTTTTATTTATCTGGGAGTGTCTTAATAACTCCATTTTCAGTTTTTCTTTTCTTCTTTTTTTTGTTTTTTTTTATTTTTTCTCTTCTTTTTTTTTTTTGAGACGAAGTCTCTATTGCCCTGGGTGTAGAGTGCTGTGGTGTCACAGCTCACAGCAACCTCAAACTCCTGGGCTCAAGCGATCCTCTTGTCTCAGTCTCCCAAGTAGCTGGGACTACAGGTGCCTGCCACCACGCCCAGCTAGTTTTTCTATTTTTAGTAGAGATGTGTCTCTCCCTTGCTCAGGCTGGTCTTGAACTTGTGAGCTCAGGCAGTCCACCCACTTCAGCCTCTCAGAGTGTTAGGATTACAGGTGTGAGCTTCTGCACCTGGCCTTGCCTTCATGTTCAAAGGATAGTTTTGCTAATGTAAAGTTCTTGAGATTTTTTTTTTTTTGGTGAGCACTTTTAATAAGTCAGCTTCCTGTCTTTTGGCTGCATTGTTTCTGCTTAAAAATCAGCTGTTAATCTTACTGAAAATCCCTTGTGACATGTGATGGCTGCTTTTCTCCTGTACTTGGTTGCGGGAGATTCTCTGTCTCTGGCCTTTGATACTCAGGGATGTGTTGTGGTGTCCTGTCTTAGGGTTTATCCTACTTGGAGTTCATTTTTTTGCATATATAGATTAATGTTTTTCAAAATTGTCTGCCATTCACATTTTTTTGTCTTTTTCTTTCCTTTCCTCTGGAACTTCTAATACATAAGGTTGGCTGTGCTGTCTCCTAGAGGTCTCTGAACTCCTGTTTATTTTCATTTTTTCTTTTGATCTCAGTGGCCCAATATTCAGGCTCACTGATTATTTTCTTTCACTGTTTGGTGAAATCTACTATTGAGCCCTATAGGGAATTTTTCATTTCAGTGATTGTACTTTATACCTGCAGAATTTCTAATTGGTTCTTTTGTAATTTCTGTCTCTTTATTGATACTCTTCTATTTGGTGAGACCTTTTTCTCATACTCTCCTTTCATTCCTTAGCTGTGTTTTTCTTTAGCTCTTCCAACATATTTAAAATAACTTGGAGTCAGGGGCCAGGCTTGATGAAGCACATCTGTAATCTTAGCAGTTTGAGAGGCTAAGGCTGGAGGATTGCTGGAGGCCAGGATTTCAAGACCAATTGAGCAAGAGTCCAAGTACGTCTATACAAAATATAGAAGAATTTGCCTGGCTTGGTGGCATGCACGTGTAGTCCCAGTTATTTGGGAGGCAGAAACCTGAGAATCACTTGAGTCAGAAGAATCACGTGAGCTGCACTGCATTCTAGCCTCAAGTGACAAACAGGAACATAGTGTTGGGCTGAGCACAGTGGCTCGTGCCTATAATCCTAGCAATTTGGGAGGCTGAGGTGGGAGTTACACTCAAAGCCAGGAGTTTAAGACCAGCTTGAGCAACATAGCAAAATGTCAACAAAATATTAAAAAAATTGTTGGGCATGGTAGTGTGTTTCCAGCTACTTGGGTGGCTGAAACAAGAGGATTGCTTGAGCCCAGGAATTTGAGGTTACGGTGATTTGTGATAATGCCACTGTATTCTACTCTGGGTGACAAGACACTGTCACTGGATGAGCCATAATTGGTTTTGGAACATGTCTGGCAAAGTTTTTGTTGAACTGGATGCTTTAATGTGACACGTCTGGAAATCAAATTATATCTTCTCCAAGGATGAATTGTTTGTTAATTTGTTTGTTAATTTGATGGCTTTTTTCAACTAATTCTGTGAAGTTTAAACTTGTTCTGGGATGTGATTATTGAAGTCTGTACTTGGTTATCTTAGTGGTTAGCTAATTACTGGACAGAAATTGCCTTACATGCCTAAAACCAGGGAATCTTCTAGTCTTCACCAAGGAGCCCAGTGTGCCTCCCACACCACACCAGGCAGTCACAGCTCTACAGGAGTCTCACTCCCTGTTTCTGTAGAGTCTAAAGGTTAATCAGAAGAGAGAGATTTGGGTTATGTAAGGTCTTTTTTTCCCAAGCATGAGGTGGCCTTCCCAGGAGTAGACTGAGCTTTTAAAGCTCTCTAGAGCTATCTCATTCCCCAGGCTTTTCTTTTAAACTTGTTTGGTCTGCCTCTTGCTTCCCTAAACTATCCTCTACAGCCTCTGGCACATAGGATGTTTAATAATTGCCTCTGATTGTTTTTGAATAAACCTCCCCTGGATTCAACCTGAGAAAACTGGTTGAATCAGTTTTAAATTTAAAAAGGGAAAAATAAACTTCCCCTGAGGAATGGCTGTTCACACGGGGTGAGGATCTCTGAGGGAGGTCAAATAAAGACAGCCTTGTGAGTGAGGCCTTACAGCAGCCACCTGAAAAGTCAGATGATGATAGTTCTGGGAGCTGGGCCTTCAGCTCCAACTGTGTTGTCACTCTTTGGGCTTTTAGGCTGCTAATTTTCACTGTGATTATAGGTTGTTGGTTTTCAGGGTTATAGCAGAGCTGGGGGCGGGGGGTTGGAATAGTGTAAGTTAAAAGGTCACAAAGTGTGATGTTCTTACCTAGATTCCGTTGCTTATTTTTGTTTTTAAAATAAATGTTCTTTAGATTACTGTAAGCCTTTGTTTACTTTATAGAGCTCTGAAAAAATTTGATTTTGACAATTTGTGTCAGTGTTCTCATTGAGTTTACATAGGAAGAATTTTTGAAAGTCCTTTCTCTGCTGTTTCACTGGTACCACCCTGATCACTGATCCTTCTCCTCAATCTCTCCCTGACCATTCATTTTATTTATTTTAACTTTCTAATATATCTCTCTGAGGATGGATTTAAGTGCATTCTATGAGTTGTGAGGTCTTTTAATTATTATGAAGTTGGAATTATTTTCTAATTTCCATTGAGTGTCTTATTAACGCCTGAAGAAGTGTGATTTACCTTCAAAATGTTTGGGACTTTTTAATGTTTTTTTAAGTTGGCTTTTTGTTATGGATTTTTATCTTAATTCCTCTATGTTCATAGAACATCCTCTATATAATTTCAGTATGAAATTGGTTAAGACCTGCCTTATGGTCCAGCAAATGCTCTACTTTGGTAAATATTCTATAAATACTTGTAAAGAAAGTGTATCGTGCAGCTGTTAGATGATATTATTCTCTTTATATTGTTAGGTTACAGTTGTTAATTTTACATTTCAGTTCTTCTGTATTCTTTTGGGGGTTAAGAGAGAATTTGCTTATTCCGTCATGTCAGTTATGAAGAGAAATGTGTTAAAATTTCTAGCTTATGTTGTGATCTTCTTTTAGTGATGTTGTTTTGGCTTTATTGGTTTTGTAGGTTGTTCTTAAGTTCTAGAATTGGGAATTTTTTTTTTTTTGCAGTTTTTGGCCAGGGCTGGGTTTGAACCCACCACCTCTGGCATATGGGGTCGGCACCTTACTCCTTTGAGCCACAGGCGCTGCCCCAATTATGAATTTCTTTTTTTTGAGACCGAGCCTCAAGCTGTCGCCCTGGATAGAGTGCTGTGGCATCACAGCTCACAGCAACCTCCAATTCCTGGGCTCAAGCGAGACTCCTGCCTCCTCCTTCCAAATAGCTGGGACTACAGGCAACTGCCACAAAGCCCGGCCATTTTTTGGTTGCAGC
>CAUYRH010034023.1:0-11672 GCA_963574655.1 Perodicticus potto | reverse complement strand
TTCCAGGCAGTAACAGAAAGGCTGGAACCTTCCTTCATGGACCAAGAGCAGCAAGGAGCTCACCCGGGCTGCAGCTGGGGAGGGAAGACATGGGGAGCTGTGAGTCGGGGAGAAGAGGCTGGATTGACCTTGAGGGCTGGGCGGGAGCAGAGGTGTGTTATGTGTGTCTGTCCCTGTCATGGATATGGGGACAGGTGGGGCCTTGGGAGGCACCCAGGAGGGAGGTTTCCTAGAGGCTGCTGCCCCCTGATCCTCTCTACGCAGAGGTCAGCACAGACGTGAGGCTGTGGTCTGGGGAAGGGGCTGGTGGTCTGAGGCAGCCTGTGGTGCCCGTGACCCTGGGGAGGAAGGAGAGGCATGAGGACAGCCCTGCACATGGGAGCCTCGGGTGTGTGGAGCCACAGGTGTCTCACCTGGTGAATCTCACTGGACACTGGCCTTGGGTGGGAGTGTCAGGACTGGGTGGTTGTCATTGTTCTGAAGTTTGCAGGTGTCCAGGGACACAGAGCACAAGGCCCCTGTTGAAGGGGAGAGTCGGATCGGGCTGGGCAAGTTCACGTGGTCAGAGTGGGAAGGAGTCCTAAGAGAGAAAGCCTCAACCCCACCTGTCACAGGTACGGCTGTGTCCAGGAGAGATGATAAGACTGACCCAGAGCAGAGACAGTGAGTGTGAGTAGGGACAGGGCTGAGAGCACCCTGGTGGCTGCTCAGATGTGGGATATGAGGCAGCCTCTGACCCATCCAAGTTATAAGAGTATCCTACTTCTGAGCACGCAGGGAGCCCTACATGGAGCTTCCTCAGTGTGACCAGCAGTGGGCACCAGATCACCCTGACCTGTGTCCCTGAAAGGGCAGGACTGGGTCTCTAGCAGTAGTTCCCAACCTGTGGGTCACGAGCCCTTTTTAACAATGAAAATACATTGAGGCATCAGGAAGGTTGAGAACCACTGGTCTATAAGAACAGAGTTTCTTCTATGGGTGTGTCGTGGGCAGGAATGATCAAGATGGGGGCAGCTCAGCCTGGAGGAGCCCAGGGCCCCAGCTCAGCTCAGCTTTCTGGAGGAGCAGAAAATGCAGAGAACATTCAGGATGATGGGGTCACTGCAGTTGCCACTTACTGGGCTTCAGTTTCCTGCCATAGGGTCCTATGTCATTCCTTGTTATACTGAGTAAAGTGAGGGTCTGTTTGTCCTGGGACATCACTAGCCTGTTGTTGTCTTGGAGGCTCTGACCATTTACCTCCCTCGGGCAGGCAGTGTCCTGAGTCTCAGGTTCACAAGTTAATACTGTGGAGTCCTCGTCCTCCATAGGGTTTGACATAGTGCCTGTGACAGAGGGTCTGGGTAACTCAGCTGTGTAGATAACAGAAAGTTGCCCAGAGGCGGCGCCTGTGGCTCAGTGGGTAGGGCACCGGCCCCTTATACCGAGGGTGGCGGGTTTGAACCCGGCCCCAGCCAAACTGCAAAAAAAAAAAAAATAGCTGGACGTTGTGGCAGGCGTCTGTAGTCCCACTACTCGGGAGGCTGAGGCAAGAGAATCGCCTAAGCCCAGGAGTTGGAGGTTGCTGTGAGCTTTGAGGCTACAGCACTCTTCTGAAAGCGATAAAGTGAGACTCTGTCACTAAAATAAAAAAAACAAAGTTGCCCAACGTGAGACCTCTGATTGCTCCAAAGGCATCTTTCCGAGTTGGCACCCGTCACCTCTAAGCCAAAATGAGTGATTAAAAGACCAAGGCAGGTGTGTGTGTCACAGACAGATACATGACAATCTGAGGGTCAGAGACCGTGAGGCCACCTGCTGTGTCTGGGAGACTCACAGACTTTCTCAAGTGTGAATTAAGCAGCTGTGCTGGGTTGTGCACACACAGGATCAGGAGTCAGAGACCCCTCCAGGGTCTTTTCCTCCTCCTCCCCTGACTTGCTGACCGCCTGACCCGCCTGGAATGTGCAGTGGCTGGGGCCTCAGTCAGAAGCGGGGCAGTTCTGCCCAGGAGTTCCATGGTGACTGATATGAGTCATTGTCCCTGAAAAGGGTAGAATAGAATCTAAGGTATCATCTACAAAGAGTGAGGCCGATAGACAGAGAGGAGCTGGCCTGACTGGTGGAACATGCTGGTGAGATGGGATAAAAATCCTGTCACTCTCACCCCACCCTTTGTTGCTTCACCCTTAAATTCTTGCTAAATCAGCAAGACCCAATCAATAGTGGGAGGGGGGAGGGAGACTGCTTAACAGTAGTTTAGGGAAGTTACTAAGGCTTAACAATAGTTTAGGAGTAGGTAAAATAGGTAACAAAAAGATTAGTAAATGATAAACGGTAGAAAGCATTAGACATTAGGTATAGGATAAGTGTGTAAGAAATCATCATAAACTGTTTTCTGTTTAATGAAATGTTAAAGGAGACAGAAGAAAAAAAGGGGGGAAGCAGAAGTAGTGGTGCTGAGAAGTCTGAGCTGCAGAAACCAGTCCGCACTTCCCCAATTTGCCTTCTGCGACCCCCACCTTACTAAGAGGCCCAACCAGACATGGTGGCTAGAAAGATATTGTTAGAAGGAATGGCTAAAACCAATGTGACTGGATGTCTGTAATTATTTTTATTGTATACCTGTAAGCATTTAAACAATACCTGCTCTGCAATTTTCTAATCACGCAAACACACCCAAGATTGCATTAGCCCACATTATATGAGCTGAACTCTACCGGTGGTCTGGGCTGCTCTCTATATTGGGGGAACAGCCGGCCATTTGGTCTTTTCTTTAACAAGGACTTCCTAATTGGCACTATATTAATTGACTTCGGGTCTTGATATCTCACGTCCATCCTTTAACACTGGAAATCTGGCCCTCATGGACCTTGTGTGTTGGGTGGATATGAGATTGAAATTTGAGAAAAGTTTTGCAAATACTTTCTCCCATTGGACATTATGCCAAATGAAATGAGCCAGTCCCAGAAGGACAAACACCGTACAATTTCTCTTATATGAGGTACCTACACTAGTCAAACCCATAGAATCAGAGAATGGTGGTTGCCAGGGGCTGGGGAGTTGTTGTTCAACTGCTGTATCAGTTCAGTTATGCGGGATGAATAAGGTCTAGAGAGGTGCTAGCCAGCGTTGTGCCGATGGTTATAAGAACTTGAGTGTCCCTTTTCCTATGTGCTTCAGACTAGAAGTGTTTTGGATTTCAGGATTTTTTCTGGATTCTGAAATATTTGCAACATACTTACTGGTTGAGCATCCTAACTCTGCATATTCAAAATCCAAAATACCCCAGTAATCATTTGCCTTGACACTCATGTTCTTACTGAAGAAACTTTGAATTTTAGGAGCATTTTAAACTGTGTGGTTTGGGGGCAGCCCCTCCTTCGACCTGGCCCAGGCCTCAGTGAACGGTCCCACCATGCCAGCTGGTGACGTGGAGACCATGGAGACCCTCACCTGTCCCAGAGGCCATCGTGCGGGGTGTGGAGGCTAAGACCAAGGTCATTCCTAGTTCTTCCCTCATGCACCCTTTTTTGCGGCACTGGCCACACCTCAGGCAGCACTTGGGACCTGCTGACCTGGTGACCACACCACTCCTTTTGCAGAGTGTCCCTGTGGGAGCCTGCAGCCTGAGGTTCCTGACCTAGTTCTGGCATGTTATCACACCTGTGACTTGCCCTTGGCCAGGCGTTGTCTTTTGCCTGAGGTCAGGAAGGCTGTTCACAAGGTGCACGCACGGTCATGCACTAGGGTGGAAACAGGAGGACCAAAGAGTCACAAGAACCAGCCCATGTTTCCACTTACGGTGCAGAACTCCTGGATGGCTGTGGGTCTTTAATTTCCCCGTGGCAGACCTGCGTTCGCTGTTCGCGGCTATGGCCTGGGGCTGGACACAGCTTCAGAGTCAAATGGTGTCACCTTGAGCAAATCCCACATCTCTCAGACCACGTTTTCAGGGAGCTAAAATGTCAGCGGTCAGTGCCTACCGACTGTGTGGTGGGAATTACATAAGTTTATGTGTGTGACTGTGAGTAGAACTCGGTAGATGTTCAGGAAGTGCTAATTTCTTTCTTTTTGCTTTTTCCGTGAATATGCTTGTTTGAAGATGTAGAAAAAGGTGTAAGGGGGTGTTCTCTTTGCATCCTGGAAGCTTTCCTATTTTGTTTGAGATAAAGATTGATTTCCGGTCCCTTATGTTGTATATAGTGTAGTTTGGACAGTTAAGATTGGTTCTGCACATTTAGGGGTGTTTCATTTATACCATGTAAGATCAAGACTAAGATTAACCAGACACTCTCTGGGAGATTATGGTCTTGGTCTCTTCTCAGGGTTGCAATGAAATTAATAAATTCCAGCCAGAAGTACTCACCAGGCTTAGAGAGATCTAAAGCCCTCTCCACGCTTTTGCTTTCTCTAACTATCAGGCACTGAATAGTAGAAACAAAGCCATTGTACATTTTTGCTGTCTGAGTCATCTATAGAGGCTTAAATTTAACCTGAGTGTCCTCTGATCTACCTAGAACATCCTGGTAGAGTTGTACATGAATGAGTAATTAAGAAAACTCGAAGTCCCAAGGTCATGTCTGAAAAATAAAGTTCATGTCCAAGAGCACTGGTCCTGCCCCTTAGAATATACTGCTCCCTCCACCTTCCCTTGAGGTTATGTAATGCTAAGTAAAAAAACCTATCTCTTAAAGGTCTTTCATGTTCTGCCATTTAAAGCAGTAATTTTCAAAGCAGTTGTTTGTAAGGGAATTGCCCAGGACACGTGTGTGTGTGTGTGTGATTTAGCCCACGGTATGCTTTTATAGCCTGTAGTAGTAGAAGCTCTTAAAGTTGGCAAATAATCACTTGACCTCGCTGTTAGGCAGCCAGGTGACAATTCACCTTCCAGGCCCTTGGTTTGAGTTTGCCAAAAGAAAGCTAGGGTGGGAATTCAGAAGAAATTTCCTTGTGTTGCAATTGAATCCTGTCACCAAATGAGTGCTCTGGAATGGTCTTACCTTTCCTCCTTAGGAATCCTCCTCGTTCCTACTCACTGAGTGCCTCTGCCTCGGGGTAGAAAGGGAAGATGGGCCACTTGCTGCCTTAGTCCAGAGAGGGGTGATGTAGGGAATTCCCCTTAGAGACCTGGCCTTGGTTGGGACACCTTCATCCTTCCATGGGGAAGAAGAGCTAGGGCTCTATCTACCTGTAGACAGTTTTGAAAACTGAGAGAAAGGCTCAGCGTCTGTGGCTCAACAGTCTAAGGCGCCAGCCTCGTACACCTGAGCTGGCGGGTTCGAATCCAGCCTGGGCCGGCCACACAACAATGACGGCTGCAACCAAAAAATGGCCGGGCGTTGTGGCGGGCCCCTGTAGTCCCAGCTAGGTGGGAGGCGGAGGCAGGAGACTCGCTTGAGCCCAGGAGTTGGAAGTTGCTGTGAGCTGTGATGCCACAGCACTCTATCCAGGGTGACAGCTTGAGCTCTGTCTCAAAAAAAAAAAAAGAAAGGAAAAGAAAGAAAGAAAGAAAACTGAGAGAAAGAGGAGGTATGGGGTCTACCAGTTTAGGAACAAATGCCACTGGTTCTGGTCTTCTCTGTGAACCCTGGGGAAAGAGGTCCTGAAGGTAATCTAATCTCCGTTAGAATCCAAGCGCTGGGACAAACACCCTCTAGGGCAGCGGTTCTCAACCTGTGGGTCACAACCCACAGGAACTGTATTCAGGGGCCCCGGTATTAGGAAGGTTGAGAACCATTGCTCTAGGGCTTTAGGGAGGTCCCCAGAGGACAAGACAGAAAGCTAGGGCGGCATTTAGTGAATGGTTGCAGAAATAGTTGATGATGCAGGGAAGGTTATGTGCCCTTTTGGGAAGGACGCAGGAGCGGAGGGTAGGAGCCACCTGCGGGGGGATCGGCCTTCAGGTGGGGCGCGGCAGAGTCCGTGAGGGAAGGTTGGAGAGCAAGGTGCACCGCCGAGGAGAGTCAGACCCTGCGGGACTGAAGGCGGTTGAGAGAGGCCCACGTCCCGGGAGCTTCCAGGCTGGGGACCGCCCCCTGGTGGACAGTAAGGAAAGTGTAGCAGGCAAAGGGACCACTGGGGGCTGCACTTTTTGTTCAACGTCTGCGTGTAGACATTTCCCACGGGTCTCGCCTATAGTAGTCAACGCTCCATCAGGGCTGGAGATTGGGAGAGGGCGGTAACCACAGGTGCACCACGAGTTATAGCCCTAGCACTTTGGGAAGTGGGAGGATAGCTTGAGCTCAGGTGTTCGAGACCAGCCTGAGCAAGAGTGAGACCCTCGTTTCTGCAATACATGGAAAAATTAGGCGTGGTGGTGCACGTCTGTAGTCCCAGCTATTCGGGAGGCTGAAGCAGGAGGATCTCTTGAGCCCGGGAGCTCGATGTTGTTGTGAGTTATGATGAAGCCACTGTGCTCTAGCCAGGGCAACAGGGCAAGACCCTGTCTCAAAAACAAAACAAACCCAAACAAGACAAAATAAAAAGAGGCTCCATCAGGTTCCAACTCTGTGAGTCCAATCTCTGTTACTTCCAATGTACCATCTCTTCCCTCCTTCTCAATGAGATGTCACCAAAGATTCCTGTGAATGTCTGTCTATATTTGTCTGCATTAGGTTGGCTCTGCATGCCCCTCCCTGCTCCCCCCCGATGTCTGGGGCAGAGTGCTGGGGGGACAGGGGACCTGTTCTCACCTGTGAGATGGCACCACACTCACAGTCCCACACTGGGCTCCTCCCCGCAGAGCCTGTGTCCTTCTCTCCTCTGCTCCCCATGCCTGGGTTTCCTTTCCTGCACCCCCTTCTCCCGGCCTCTGCGGGTATCCAGTACCCCCACTTACTCCCGTCCCAGGCAGCTGTCCCTGTGGTCACTGCCCCCTCCCAATCTCTGGCCTCACTGGCTTCTGTGCCCTTTGTTCTGAGCCCTGATCCCTGTGAGGAGAGGGAAGGTGAAGGCGAGACAGGCGCTGTCCAAAGTGTTGCACTCTCCGTATAGCTTGAGAGTGAGGGACTCTGATGTGTCACCAGGAGGAGGCCCCCGGAGGAAGCCACGTCTCAGGGGTGTCCAGATCACAGGGGGTTCTGCTCCACGGGGGGCTAGACCTGTGAGCTTCAGGGAACCAGCTTCTCCAGCTCCGGGTTCCTCTCCATAGATTCTCGTGCATTGTCCCAAAGCCTGTGCCATCGAGTCCTCCTCACAATGTCCAAACAGAGCTGTGTGTGGAGACTTAGTGGAGGGTCCTGGGTCCTCACACAGAGTGTCCAGGGGACAGACCCATAATCTCCCCTTTCTGAGCCCCACAACAAGATCCGAATAGTGGGCAGGGTCAGGTAGAATCAGAATCCACGGGTGGGGTGTGTCCCGGGAGTGCTGTGGTCTGTGCTTCCAGCTTAACTGTCCCTTTGCAGATATATTTACTTTGTGCATCTGGTCAGTGTCATGTCCCTAAATCCTTGGATCTCTCTTACAGAAGGTCATGAGGGTCTGTTATCTGTACATGAGTATGATGAGGACTCTGATCAGGGTGAGTGAGCTTTATCTGGCAAGTTTTTTTCCACCAAAACCGTTTTTTTAAATTGTGGTAAAAATATATATCAAAAATGTGCCATTTAGCCATTATTAAGTGTGTAATTAAGTGGAATCAACTACATTCACAATATTAAACAGCCATACCACTATTTTTCTTCAGAAAACTTTCACCAACCCTAATAGAAGCTCCGTATCCATTAAACAATAATGCCCCATTCCTCCTGCCTCCAGACTTGGATAATCTCTTACCTACTTTCGGTTTCTATGAAGTTGCTTATTCTTGGTATTTCATATAAACAGAATCATGCAATGTAAGTCATTTTGTTTCTGGCTTATTTCACTTAGCAAAATGTTTCCAAGGTCCATCCAGTTTGCACTTTTTATTTTGTTTTTTGCAGCTTATGGCTGGGGCTAGGTTTGAACCTGCCACCTCTGGCATATGGGGCTGGCACCCTACTGACTGAGCCATAGGTGCCACCCAAGGCCGATCCGGTTTGTAGCACATATCAGAGCTTCATTTTCTTTTGTGGGTGACAAAGACCAATGTATTTTTCTTTTTGTCATTCATACTTTGTGTCAGAGCTCAGAATCTGTCACCACATCTGGGTTTACCCTTGTGTTTTCTTCTAAGAGTTTCTTATGGTTTTAGCTGTTACCTTTAACTCACTGATCCGTTTTGAGTTATTTTTTGAGTAAGGTGAGACGCAGACCTGCAAAACTTCATTCTTCATTTTTTTTTTGAGACAGAGCCTCAAGCTGTCACCCTGGATAGGGTGCTATGGCATCACAGCTCACAGCAACCTCCAATTCCTGGGCTCAAGTGAGTCTCCTGCCTCCGCCTCCCAAGTAGCTGGGACTACAGGCGCCCGCCACAACGCCAGGCCAGTTTTTGGTTGTAGCTGTCATTGTTGTTTGGCGGGCCTGGGCTAGATTTGAACCCGCCAACTCAGGTGTACGTTGAGCCACAGGCGCCGAGCCCTCATTCTTCATTCTTTTGCAGGTGTCGCAGCACCATTATTTGAAAAGATAATTCTTCCCCCATTTAGTTATCTTGGCACCTATTAGGGTTCTCCAGAGAGACAGAAATAATAAAATATAGATACAGTTATAGGTATAGAAATTAAGATACATGAGAAAGGATTTATTAGGGGAATCGGCTCATGTGAATATGGAGGGTGAGAAGACCCAGGAAAAGCTGTTGTCAAGTTGGAACCAGGGAGACTGGTAGTGAGGCTCAGCCTGAGCCTGGAAGCCTCAGAACCAGGGAAAACGACAGTCTAACTTCAGCTCTTGGCTGAAGGCCTGAGAACCTGGAGTTGTAATATGCAAGGACTGGAGAAGAAGGTGGTTCCAGCTTTAGTGTGTGTGAAGGAGATAGATTTGTGTCGTTTTATTATAAGCTGAGTGGATAGCTCCTGCTCACAGTGAGTGAGGTGGGCCTTGTTTACTGTGGCAAAATTGTGGTAAAAACATGTATCAAAGATGTGCCATTTAACCATTTTTGAGTGTTTAAAATTTTTAATTTTTAGCCACCTTTCTTACTGAATACGTAGTACCAATGCGTTCAGGAAACACCTTCATAGTCACCCAGATATAAAATTTCAACAGCTACATGGGTATCCTTAATCCAGTCCAGTTAACACGTAAAACTAATCATCAATTACCCTTATCAATTGACTATAAATATGAAGGTGTGTTTCTTGGCTCTCAAGTCTAAGCTATTGGTATATGTGTATCCTTTTTCTAGTTCCATGCTGGTTATATATATATATATATATATATATATGTATTTTTTGTTATTGTTTGGGATTCATTGAGAGTACAAAGAATTAGGTCACACTGATTGCCTTTGTTAAAGTCCCTCTTATACTTGTGTCCTTCTCCCAAGAGGTGTGCCATACACCATGACCCTTCATCTCCCCTCCTCCTCCCCTCTCCCCAATACCTCATTCCCCTACTCCACGCCTTATATTAGCTCATCCACTGCATTCATATTAGAATTGAGGACACTGGATTCTTGCTTCTCCATTCTTATGATGCTTTATTGAGAAAAATATGTTCTATCTCCATCCAGATTAATACAAAAGATGTAAAGTCTCCATATTTTTTAGTGGCTGAATAGTATTCCATGGTAAACATATACCACGGCTTTTTAATCCATTCCTGGGTTGGTAAGCAATCATGAAAAAAATTTTTTTTGGGGGGGATAGTGTCACTTTGTTGCCCTCAGTAGAATGCTGTGGCATCACAGCTCATAGCAACCTCCAACTCTTGGGCTTAAGCGATTCTCTTGCTTCAGCCTCCCAAGTAGCTGGGACTACAGGCGCCCACCACAGTGCCTGGTTATTTTTTGTTGCAGTTGTCATTGTTGTTTAGCTAGCCTGGGCCAGGTTCGAACTTGTCACCTTCAGTGTACGTGGCTGGCGCCGTAACCACTGTGCTATGGGCACCGAGCCAATCATGAAAATTTTTATCCATTTTTTTTGTTTCAACATAGTGCTTATTTCGGAATAATATTTAGGAGTTCATACTCACAAGACATAGCTAACATCAAAAGTAGAACAACAACAAATATTAACGATTAAATGCTTAGTACTAAAGCGGTCTTGAATCTTGCACAATAGCAAGATTGGCTATTAATCTTATTAGTCATTAATAAGACTAGAGTGTTGATCTCTGGCTGATCATTATATAAGAACACTGAGGAAAATTTCAACTATGACAGTAATTTTATATTTCACAAAAGACAGTGGACATGTTTAGCCAAAAATTCACTTGTAAGTTAAAAAGTATGCTCACTTCAATGTCGTAATTTGATAGTGCTGCTTTTCCCATTTCTTCTTGCAAATAACCAACAAGGTCCAAACCGCTTCCAATTGGCAAGCCAAACAAGGGAGGAGTCGTGGCCAACCACTAGTTGGTAAGGTCTGTGAAAGGCAAACTGCCAACTTCTGAGTATGGGTGAACTTCACAAAGGCTGAAGTGCACCCCTTGGCCCTTTGTTCCATGAAAAAAGTATACTTTCTGGAATGGATATTTAAAATCCAATACAAAGATTCACAACAAATATCCACATTTCTTTTTTTTTTTTTTTTTTTTTAAAAAGAATGAGATAGAACTTCATTTAGTTGCCCAGGCTGGAGTATGGTGATGTGATCACAGCTCACCAAACCATTCTAAACACTTGATTTTTTTTTTTTTTTCAGACAGAGCCTCAAGCTGCCACCCCGGATGGAGTGCTGTGGCATCACAGCTCACAGCAACCTCCAACTCCTGGGCTCAAGTAAGTCTCTTGCCTTTGCCTCCCAAGTAGCTGGGACTACAGGTGCCCACCACAACGCCCGGCCATTTTTTGGTTGCAGCTGTCATTGTTGCTTGGCGGCCCGGGCTGGATTCGAACCCGCCAGCTCAGGTGTACGTGGCTGGCGCCTTCGCCTGTTGAGCTACAGGCGCCAAGCCAACACTTGATTTTTCTAATACTCAAAAATATCCGATTCAAAGTTGCGAGATTCATTTGAAAAAATTTAATGTCATACAAATATAAGTTATTAGATAGTAGGAATAATTGCATGATTCCTGATCATGTTTGTATTTAATATGTATAAACATGATACTGATTTTCTTGATATTATAGAATAAAAAAATGACATTGGTATGTAAAAAAAATTAAAGAACATTTCAGTTAGGTTTCTTTGTTCCCAATATTCTCTTTCAGACAGATCGACAAAATAATATAGAATACAATGTTAATATAGTCCCTTCATTTTGAAAACCAAAAGTAAGGTTTAAATAGTGAGATCATTTCTATTAGATTTTGTAGTTGAATTGATTATTGAGTTAATCAACTGTAATTATTTTGTTCTAAATGAGTATCAGCTGATTTGATCTCGTCCAGTTGTATGGGTCCCTTTTGGTTGATCAATACGATACAGAAATTCCGCAGGTAAGAAGTATCCAAGATGCTCCACTGTGTTTGGGGTGGTGTCATGATGGTGGCGCCCACCTTCTCCATGATGACTGAAGAAATGAGTGTTCTCATTTTTGCAAATCAAAACCTGGGTCTCCGGAGACAAAAACTGGCAGACAAACTAAAGGAGCCTTCCTCTCATAAAAATGAAGCCATTTATTCACGTCTTCATCTGAGTTCAAGGGGCGGGAAGAAA